>MVAI01000099.1:0-63054 GCA_014825565.1 Phaffia tasmanica | reverse complement strand
GAAGTAGAGAAGGACGAGGTCTCGAGACGTACACATTGGAACTTTCTCCAATCGAGACTAGAGGCATCACCGGTGATCCTCCTGGATCAGTCCATCCTTCGCTCCGTCGCCTGTCCAGGTCCTTGCCTGTTACTACACCCGATGCCGAGGGGATCCTGGCAAGATGATCGGGAACCAACCGGGAGCGAGCATCAACTGTCTGGCCGGGTAAAGTTCCTTCTTTCCGCGAAGATCCATCAGGAAGGCCTGTGTTGTTGATGGAGGTCGAATCGAAACCTGAACGATGACGATGATGATTGTGTTGATCGTGTTGATCGTGTTGATCGTGTTGATCGTGTTGATCGTGTTGATCGTGTTGATCGTGTTGATCGCCAACGTTGGGATTATTGGCTGGCAGGGATTCGAGACCTTGTCCAGGGGGTCCAACACTATAATTGGGCTGAAACGGGAAGGCCATGGAGAACGCATTTGGATAATTCGGTTGGGAACGCGGTTGACCGGAAGCCTGATAGAGCATGTTTCTCTGTTGTTGGTGGGCAGGCAAACCGGATGGAGGAAACGACCAGGTAGAATGACCAACGGCAGCGGAAGACTGCATATGAGGCCGATGAGGTTGTGATTGAGTTTGGAAGATAGGATTGGCAGTGGTCGAAGGATAAGATCCTATAGTTGGCTCATAATACGTAGGATACGAACCCGTTTGCCGATTGCTGGGATCGAACCGATCATGCTCTACATCAGTTCTGGGCCCGGTAGAGAGCTGTTGGCCGTTGACCCGGTGAGGATAGGCCATCGCTAGAGTGTTCGTTCCGGTCATCTCGTTCGACAGCTGAGACTGCGAGTAGGGGGGACCGCCAGAAGATGAGGAAGATGAGGGATGAGCCGACGATGGTGGAGGATGACGGATGATGTACTCAATTGATTGAGCCAACGGAAGGATCGATTGAGTGTCTGAGACACCTGGTGGGACAGCCGGATTCGTAGACCCGGCCGACTGTCGATTACTCCCAAACGGGTTATCAACCGCCATTCGGTAGTGGTTGGCAACCAGATTCGAATCAAATACGACATCTGCCTGACCATTCAGATAGGCGGCGATGGCATGAGCGGTTTCTGATGAGTTGTCTAATGTCCGACGAGATGTTCGAGGTGCCAGGGACAGATAAGGTACGGCATATCGGTCCGCAGGATCATCCATCTGCCTAGAAGAGGATGCTGATGACGAAGGGGGTTTGGTATTGCTGGAAGGGTTATTAGTATTGACGTTGACACTGGTACTCGCGTTGGTGGTGACACCGGCAGTACCGGTAGTAATCGAATCAACATTATCACTGTTGTTGTTGTATATCGGCTGTGAGCCTGTGGCCCAAGGGTCGTCCATACGTGTTTTTCTAAACTCTACTTAAGAGGTGATTAATTGATTGAGTGATCGATCGAATGAGTGAGTGATTGAGTGAGTGTTTGGATTGAACAAGGAAATAAGAGAAAGAAAGAAAAAACTCTTGGATCGGATAATTTCATCCGAACCGATTCTTCTCACTTTTGAAAGAGATCTTGCAGAACAAGAAAAGGAGAAAGAATGAGATTCATCATCTACCATCAGGAGAAGAAGCAAAAACAGAGTGAAAAGAAGAAGAAAAAACCGCAGTCAAGAGGAAAAAAGCAAAAGAAATAAATTTAGATGATAATTTATCCATCAGTCCCAAGGGCGTGGCCAACAAGGCACTCAACCAGTGTTAGCGGGTAAGTCTACCTAGAACACAGTAAGTACGATCAGCACAAGTAAGGGAATAAAGGCGATGAGCAGATGAGTAAGTCGTTTAAGCAAGGGTGTAAAGGGAGAGGAGAGGAAGAGGAAAGAAGAAAAAAAGAGCCGACTACGGACGCAGTCGTCATTTCGACCATCTACGGCTATCAGTTGACTGCGGGTCGGCTCGGGGTTATTCCTGTTTCGGAAGCTTGATGAACACAAAGACAGCAATCATTCATACACGCTTTTCGAAAATCAGAGAAGAGATGAGAGGATCAGAATAAAAGTAATAAGTTTAGTCGTCTAGATATGTATGACCACGAAAGGAACCTGTGTAGGGGAAAAACCAACGTCAGATTGATCTTTCTAGTAGCCTTTCACAGTCAAGGAGAGAAAGAAAGAGATAGAGAAAGAGAAAGAGAAAGAGAAAGAGAAAGAGAAAGAAAAAAAAAGACGTGAACGAATTCTCTGCTCACCTCTACATCCTCGTCATCCTCGTCACTGAGCATGACCTCGACCAATAGGTTCTTTGTCCAAGGCGCGATCGGCTTCTTGCTTACACTCTCCACCAAGTCAGACATTCGCATAGCTAATCGTTCCTGACTCTTCTTTGGAGGCGTGAACGCCGACCACAACATAGACACCCCCTGGGAGACCATGGTCACCTCGAGCTTATGCTCGGTCTTGAACCAGTCGACGACCTCTTGCATCGTCGGGTTGTTGAAAAACTCGAATCGATCCCACAGTGTCCATTCGGTCGTGCCGTACTTTGTAGATTTAGAAGAAAAAGAAAAAAAAGTCACAAATTGACCATTTGTTCAGAAACAGAGAAAACTTTATATTCAACTTGGTCGAAAGAAGAAGAAGCTCACCTTGTTCTTGCTGGCAGCAATAGGATCAGAGAACCCAAAGAATGGTAAGGCCAGGTTGACGAATCCGTTCTGGTAGTCCTCCAACTTGTCCTTTTTGTCAATGATCTAATCGGTTTCAGACAAGAAAAAAAATGTTATCAGTAAAGCAGACTGACACACCAACACACCAACACGAACCCACCTTGTAAAGCTCGAGGCAGACCAGACCGGTGGCCAAAGCGGTCGTCGTCGCAATCGCAGGAATGATCTTTCCGGCGATTTGCTTGGTCTTGTGTCTGTCAGCCGGACTGATTCCATAGTTTCTCGCCCGGAGGTTGGACGCAGCAGTAATGAAGTCGATGTGGAAGTTCGTGTCGTCGTCCTTCTCAAAATCGACCGGGGTCAGCCTGTAACCGGCGAGGGACGAAGGCGGGGGGAGCGAAGCAGCGATCACCGTCGCGTCTGCAGAGTCATCCGCCTCATTCTCCACCGGCTCTGCATCCGTCACCTGAACCTTGAGTCCCTGTTTTGGCACAAACGCAGGGACATCGATCGTAGCCAGCACCTTCTTGAACACCGTCGGGTTCGTCTCGCCCTTGAACCCATAGTTGAACGCATGTAGGTTCGCAGCAGCAATCACATACGCCAAGTGTTCCGGGTCCTCAGCGTTAAACATGAGCGCATCAGGCGCTCGCTTCGGACCAGACCAGAACAACGCACCCGTCGAAGTTACTGCATCTTTGGGCATGCTGTACAGCAATTGCTTGATTTCCGATCCATAATCGTTCTCAAACTTCAACCGGGCCCATTTCACACACTCTTCAAATGACAACGGCTTGTCCTTGACCAAGTACTCCTGGATCTGGTTCAGCTGCTCATTGTGCTGTCCAGAGTTCTTCAAAGTCGTCTCCACAAAGTTTGGCTGGGACAAATAAAGGTTCACGTTCGTCGCTGGGTCGACGAACAACGCATTGAACCGTTCTCGGGCCCACTCAATCGTATGTTCAATCGCGTTGGGGAAGCTCTTCAGTGTGCACATTGGGATGCTCTTCTCCGGAGGATCCTGGCTGGAGGAGTAAGACTCGGTCAGGTGAGGAATCACCACCTGCGTGTTTGCCTTTGTTCCTAACGTTCCAGACTCCAACAATGGCTTTTCGTAGAACACACATCGTCGATCCATGTATTGTCCTTTCATGGTAGAAAATAAAAAACAAAACAAACAGTAACAGTAAAGAAAGTCAGTTTCGTCAAACCCAGAAGAGAGCATAAAAGTCCAATTGATCGACACTCACGAGCAATGACGTTGTCCAGAGCGTTGGTAACACCGTCAAGATTGGCAAAGAACTCATCTCCATAGATGTCTAGGAAGGAGGGTTTAAAAAAAGGATATCAGTCAACATATTCAACGGAAAGACTGCTCGCAAACACGAGAAAAGAAAGACCCACTCTCGGTATCGGCACCGACTCGGTTCTGATGGGTTTCCACTTTACCGGCAAGATCAGGGTTCATCTCTACTACCGCTCCTCCCGCCGCCTCGGCCTTGAACTTGCCGAGATCCTTCGGTCGGAATAAGAACTGTCTGTTCAAGTTGCTCTTCTCGATCGTATCCAAATCGGTCACATAGATCTTTCCCTCCGGCCCGGTCGCCAGACCCATCATCGCCCAATTCTTGAGCATCTCACAACCAATCGCGCCTGAACCGACGAGGAACTGCCTGTGCGCAGCAATCTTTCGCTGGAAAATCTCTCCAAAAACTGCAATCTGACCGTCATATCGAGTTCCCTTTGGCTGGCATTCGGCCTCAGTTGGTTCCTCCTTTGGAAGTGACTCGATAGAGTCAAGGTACATGTGCTGTACCATTGGATGGAACTTTGCCGTACACGCCTTGAGAACTTCCTGAGCGACAAATCCTCCCAGTATGGCGTTCATCGGGGCAATATCTCCCTGAGCCTGGTAAGCGAGCAGAGTGAGAACCTTCTCATCAAGCTTCTCCTCCGAGGCAGAAGATGATGCGTGAATAGCACTAGCGAGAGCAATGAACTCGGCCGCATCAGATGCATTTCGAGGAGCAGGCAGTCGGTTATTCTTTGTGTGGAATTGAGATAGTGCTTGGAAACCAACGTGAAGGGTTTGAGGTCGATCGAACTTGGCAAAGTCGGTCAGGAAGAACTCCGGGGACGCCAGAGATTCCGAAAGTGATTTCTGTAAACAAATAAATGATCAGACATGCGCGATAGAACTCATCAAAGAAACTACATCCACCGGCTAAAACACACTCACAAACTGGATGACCTTGGGCTGCTTGACCTGGGTGAAGATTCCTCCTCTCTGATAGGCGCCAAGACCGTTGGTGTCTCCGATGGTGAACGTGTAGGGGCCTATTCGAAGATATATGAATATGTGTTCAAGCGTGTCAGTAGGATTCGATTGAACATGCAGAGTATCACAACGATGCACCTTTGACAGAGACCTTTCTCGGCTCACACCCGTTGAGCTCTTCCATACCAACCACCTCGGTGAAGGTGACGTAATCACCATCTTCTAAACCGTGTCGAGTCTCGTCCAAACAGGTAACCATAGCATCGTCACCCTGATCAAGTTTAACAAACATGAGAAGTGTAGAATATTGGTTTTAAATACCCCAAAGACGCACGTGAGGAAGAGAAAAACGAGAAATGGAAAAATGGTTTGACATACGTTTTCAACCTCGACAATCATACCAGTCAAAGGTTGCTCCCCAGTAGGGTCTACACATGTGAAGGCAGGTCCAAAATCGTTAAAGACAGATCTGCGATGCATGCCATCAAATTCGATCAGCCGGTTGTCTCAGCACTACTCCTGGAAAACAAACAGAGCAAAAGAATATACCCAAAGAGACCGTTGGTCGTCGTCCAGATGAAAGCAATCTTGTTGTCGTGAGTGAACTTGTTGATTCTAAGAGCTTCTTCTTGAGCCCCCTGAGAGGTAAGTACAATGACCTGGTATTTAGCCAAGACATCTTCACTAAGAACCTCTCCCTCCTTTCCTCCAAGATCGTGAACGGGCACATAAGAGTTGAGCTCCGCCAACCGAGGGGCAGAGACAGCACCTCGGGGCTTACCGACATCTGAAGCTCGGAGGTAGTATTGGGTTCCGAGGTCAGCAGTGGTGGTCGGCGTGGGGTCGTAGAGGGTAACAGACTTGACTCCAGCTAAGACGATGTTCTTGGCTGTTGTATGATTCCAGATTTGTACAAGAGAGGAAGAGTCAACCATTGGAATAGTTTTTTGGCTGGATAGGTCGATTCTAGGAAGGTCGACGTACCGATCTCGATCCCAAGACCTTGAACGCCGATGATCAGGACGTTCGAGAGTGCCATTCGTTTCATAGCTGTGACCAAACGATGCAGAACAGAGGAAGGAAGGTTAACGAGGAGTGTATCGGATGTATTACATAGAAGATCAATAAGAAATTTCCGTACCTTCATGTCCAAGGACGTAACTGACAAGATGACACGTATCCGGATTATGGGATATATATGTAAGTGTAGCTCTTGAAAAGACGCCTGAAATGAACTTGAGCTGAGAAGAGGATGTACTTACAGCTGCCTAGAGTAGAGTCCCTCACTAAAGAACAAATCAAGAACGACCAAGGTCAGGAATTCGAAAATGATGTTAATCAGAAAGGAGAAAGAAAGAGGACGAGAGGTTGAGCGTACTCGATGGTAGCTTCGTCGACCTGCATGCTAGAACTCATTGCTTGCTAGAAGAGTATGTTTTCAGCTGTATTAGACAAGGAGATCAGATTTAAGGGAGCTTCCAGAAGATATCTATACTTTGAAAGAAAAAGAGAGAGATGGAGAGCGAGATGGATGGAGTGGATTGGGATAGAATAAGATGGTGGAAAAGAGGAGAAAATGATGTGGCGGAGTGTCACTTTCAAGTCGTGAGTCTGATGTTAGACTGACATCGATTTATTCATCCAACTAGATGCCTTCCTTCCATCTGGTCCATCTGGTCTACAAAGTACATCTGTATCATCATCACTACCAGCACACTATGCTCAATCGTTCATCAAGCCTCGTTGCTCTTACTCTTATATGGATTCTCGCAAGTATAGCAACAGCTCAGTTTAACCCCTTTGGCCACATGTTTCAACAGCAGCAGCAGCAGCAGCAGCAGCAACCTCAAGCTGGACAACGAGGTTGGCAAGCTATGAAAGAAAGTATGTTGTTTTCTGCCCGGTTTATACTTGATTCGGAAAATATGCATACAGTATCATGTCTTGCTGATAATCGAAACATCGGTCAATTAGCTCCCTGTAACGGTTTTGTGTGTCCAGCATCTCTGGCCTGCGTATCAACTCCTTCCGAGTGTCCGTGCCCATATCAGTTCGTGCCATACCTTACTCCAATATAGAAATAATTGAAAGAGTGTTGAACTGAACACGAAGGGTCGTCTCTTCTGGATTTATATTGGTTCGCTGTATCTGTAATTTTTTTGATCGTTGTCTACAGGGAGGACAGGAAATGCTTCTTGTCGGACAATCCTTCCGACGACGAGGGAAACCCGTACGTTTGTGTCCGAGGGGGACACGGATGTGATGCGGCTAGACATTTGTATAGGGTGAAATAATAATCCATTAAAAGAATGACGTTAAAGGAAATTGTGAAGAGTATTTTTTTTTGGCAAAATTCAGTTGCAGTCGAGTTTTACAAAGACTTTACTCATTCAGTTACAACAGATCAGTCCGGATGCCAAACTACAGTCAAGAGCCACAAACCGTGAAACAATTCATTTGGCTTAAGATACAATCAAAGGAACCCCTGTTAAGCACCACTAGAATCGCACAGGATGGCGTATCACAACTCAATACAAAGCAGAAGCAAGAGGGATAAAGTGTGCGCGATCTATGCGAGAATAGATGCCCTGTTCTTTTGCTTAGTTCCTGTGGACGTCCTCGAGATCTTTGCAAGTGATTATAACCCATTCAGCGAGCGTGATCTCTTCTGTTCAGACCTAGTTTCGAGGATTGTGCATCTTCTTACTAGGCTTGCCAGGTCCCTCCAGACTTGCAGAGAAAACATATGGAGACGGAAGCCAACCTAATCTGACAAACAGAACTCACTTTCCAACTTAAATCTTGAGATAATCAGCCTTGGTAGAATTAGAGTCTCTGTTTCTCTTCAGATAGGCAAGTTGGAAAGTATACCCATTATCCCCATCGTCGTTCGTTGAGGTTGTTCAGATGAGCAAAATCAGAAGATGATAGCAGAATGAGACGAACCTGAGTGTCGGTGTCGACATCTATCTTGATGACGCTATTGCTCACAGCCTCTATGGTCTCCTATTTGGAGGAACCGGAACCAGTCACCAAAGAATAAAAATACATCGTTGGATCTACCGCGCGCACAGACGTACAGAATGGCGAAGGCGAGGAGAAAAACACTCACTGTGGAAAATGCGGGAGAGGGGTTTGTCATCTACATTCTTGAGTTACTCAGCCACTTCAACTTGATGCTTGCTGAGGATCTTGGGTAGAAGAACAATTTTCCCCGATTTGTAGACACCATGGATGTTTATGAAGCCGGCAGAGATGGAAAAGATGAGTGAAATGGTACTGAGAACGGCGAAGACTGCTCGAGCATGTTCAAACATCTTTTGAGTTTGATCTCCAGTAAAGACACCAGCCTAATAATGAATGAGGCGAGAATGAGAAATGTCAATATCAACTCGGAATTTGGGGTATGATAACAGTTCAAGTGAGTATCACAGGGACGACAAAAAGAGCTCCAGGCATGATTGATAGGTGGTGAATATGATGCAAGCAGGTAAGCAAGTCTTTCATCGGGTTTAAAACAAATTTGTGAAGAAAGAGCGAGACACAAGCGAAGAAAGAGCTGAAACGGTCTTCATCTCTTTCTTTTACATCTACTGCTCGTCCATGACCGGAACGACTCTGTCCGGTTAGTTCTCCAGATGAGAGAGCATCGGAAGTGATCATTCGGATACGGGACTTTTGGGGGTTTGGTCAGCTAATTCAAGTTATTCTGAAGAGTGTCTATACTTCTTAGAAGCCTTTGAGTCAATCTGGTCAGTATGCAGCTTCTATTATAGTCAATACAGTGTCTGATCACAGTAGACGACGACGATGATGATGATGGCGGCGACAACCAAGACGTTCTAACAGAAATCTATGTTAGCCGAGGGAGTTTAAGTAGCAGACAGACGATAAAAAGCGCCATTAATTGTTTGCCGCGGCGATAAGGAGATAACATCTCAGACCATAACCATCATCATTCTTCACTCATCTCTTCATCTCTAAAGCCCAAAAAAGGAAAAGAAGAGAAGAAATCCCATCATATAGACACAATGGCCACCGAAAATGCACCAAATAACTTGGAAGAGCTCAAAGAATTGCTCAAAGATGATATCAAGGTTAAGCTTGCTGGAGTAGACGGTGAGTTTCATGAGAAGGCGGACAGGTTTCTTCCAGTCCTTCAATTCGACAACTAAAATCTATCTGTCTGCTTTTCCATCGTTCATCGACTGCTCTTTCATCGAATGCCACTGATGTCTCAAGTCGATGGCGTCCTTAGAGGAAAATACATGAGCAAATCAAAATTTCTCAGTGCAGTTAAAAGTGACTTTGGCTTTGTACGTCCTTCTTGTCACTCTGATGGATAGCATCTCTTTTAAAAGATTTAACCGACGGTCTATCTTTACGCTTCATTTTAATTATTCCATCGTCAACAGTGCAGTGTCATTTTCGGATGGGATCTTCACGATGAAACTTACTCAAGAGAACTCCTTATTTCAAACAAGGCGGTCAGTCAATCCTGATGTCCATTCACTTCTGCCCATCTTGTTGGGCAGTCCTGTTGATGTTAGAATTTATCGCCTTGCCTCTCACTACTTTGTACGCTAAAATACCGTTCTATCAAAACTGTTCTTATCTAGAACGGGTACCGAGATATCCTTGCCAGGATAGACCTCTCGACCTAGTGTGTTCACTCTCATTTGCAATGCAACTTCATACCAACCTTCTAATTTTCCCTGTCCCTTGTTTCTCAGTCGCCGACTTCCGTTCGAGTACAACTTGCCGTTCTTTCTACTTACGTTCCTTGATCCAGATACCAAGGAACCAATCTCAGCGTGTCCTAGAGGCCTTCTAGGCCGAACGATGGACAAGGTTCGAAAATCAGTCGACGGAGCGGAGGGGTTAGCTGGAGTTGAATACGAGTACTTCCAATTCAAAGAGACTCCAGAGTCGCTGGAGAAAAAGCAGTGGACCAAATTGACTGCTTTGACGCCTGGAAGTAAGTATATCTTGAACTCCATCAAACTTCATATATAACAGGATAAAGAATCAGGGTCTGAAAATCGAGTTTTACGGCTTCTCAGGACACGGTTACTCTGTTCTTCGACCGCTTCTCAACAACGAATACTTCCACGATCTACACGACAAGGCTGAGGACTTTGGAATTCAAATTGAAGCGCACCGTACGTGTCGCCAATTATTTCTATAAATGTTTTTCGCGCTAACTTTGAACATATATGTTACAAAATTCTGCCGCTCTCAGATACTGAGACCGGACCTGGAGTCTTCGAGACCGCGCTGGCATACACCAATGCTCTCAGAGTATCAGACAACGCCATTCTCTTCAAGTTGCTTGCCAAAACGGCTGGAGTGGATAAGGGAATTATCCCAAGTTTCATGGCCAAGCCCTATGGAGACGTAAGTTTGTTGTTTGACCTATACGGCTCTGTCCACCTTACTGATGTTACTCTTCACCCGTTCAGCTCCCTGGTTGCTCTGGGTAAGCCCTTTGTTTCTTAGGCTTGCCGTGCTCAAGTCCAATTGCCTATCATCGTTGTGCTTATGTTCTCCTCGCTCTTACTTTAGCCACATCCATGTCTCCCTTCGATCTCCGGCTGGCGTCAACTTATTTGCTTGTCCCGAAGGGCGATCTGATGCAGCCTTCGAAGATACCAAGTATCTGTCCGAGTTGGGAGAGCAGTTCCTGGCTGGTGTCGTTCGGGGCTTGCCGGATATAATGCCAATGCTGTGCCCCACAATCAACTCGTATAAGCGGTTGGTCGCCGGTGAAGCCTTCTGGGCTCCTAACTTGGCATCCTATGGGTACGTCTTGCATTCGTTGTTATCTGCTTTTACTGTTCTTGTCTAATTGTTACTCTATTGCAAAACGGATACTGACCTCCACTATGTTTCAATCATCTTAGATATGACTCTCGAGCCGCCTCCATTCGAATCATTGGTCCACCTGGTATTTCACCTGAAGCCACTAGATGTATGGTTTCTATGCATATTTCATTACTGGTTTTCTCTCTTTTTCACCTCGCTGAGCTGATAGGTTTCGTTCAATCTACTGCCGTCAAATGAACAGTTGAGGTACGAGTCCCTGGAGCCGATGTAAGTGGTCTAGTACAAAAGTGTGTGTGTGTTTGTGTGTAAAATCACTAAGCATCTTCCTCTTCTACGTACAATCAAACAGATGAATCCCTTCTTTGCTCTTGGTGCCGTATTCGCTTTGGGACTTCGAGGAGTAGGTTTCTTACTCATCTTTTTGGTTCTTCTCTCTTTGGCTGATTCAGATGTTTTTTTTTTTTTTTTTTTTTTTTTCGGTTTAGATCGAACAAAAGTTAACGCTCCCCTACGGACCTGTAGGTGCCCCTGGAGTGACCCCTCAGACGCTTCCCAAGCTGGCAACCGATCTGGATGCGGCTGTTCAAGCTTTCAAGCGAGAGGGAAGCATCGCTCGAGAATGCTTTGGGGATGAGTTCGTCGACCACTTTGCGGGTACCAGGTTCGTTCTTTTTTCTCCTTCTGAATATTTTAAGGTTGTTTGGTGGGCTGACGAAGATATGTGTGATTCTGTTTTGAATCTTATGTTCTCAGGGAACACGAGGTCAACGTATGGAAGAAAGCGGTGACGAGTTGGGAGGTCGAGAGATACCTCGAGCTCGCATAAGTAGGAAAAAATTGATTAGGAGAACCATTTGCTCGTTCGAGTTGAAAACGGGGTTCAGATGGGTCTGTCATCTGTGTGTGTACCGCAAGACATAATAAAGCAGAAACAGTCCTTGGTAGTTGATCGATAAGCGTATAGTCTATGAGAAGATTCGTTCGAAATGATGAACAGATTATACCATGAAAGAAGACAATGCAGGTCTCGCCACAGAAGGTGACTAACCAATGTTATCATCGAAGTCTGGAGAGATCGTGTGAGGAAGAACTAGTTGATGTTGATCTTTCTGATCAATTTCATACCCTCACCCATCTACTTGATATCTCTAATATACATACGAAGAGAAAGTGTCGTTCATCGATCTGAGATGGGTCTGAATCCACATTCAAAGCCCTTTGTTCCGGCGTAGGTTTCTTAGAATCTTACACTACCTGGTAGATGAATATCTGATCTCGGATCTCCTCAATTCCTCTGGCGGTTTTCCGGTCGACAGATTTAAAGCATCCCTCACACACCCTAATGGTATTCTTCCCTCGGAAGAGATAGATACTGCCGAGGCTATCTGGGGACTAAATAGACTATCGACACCTCCTTCTTCATCGACAGTTTCTCCTGCAGATAAGAAGGGTGAATCCGTCCAAGGCCATCCTGGACCGTTAGAGGAGCTGGGAGAGCCGAAAGACGAGCCAAACATACTGGTCAGAACGGAAGGCGAGGATGTTGAATCCAAACTTGTTGAGTCCATCAACCCAACCTCAAGGAAAGGGATCAGCAGAGTGAACGAAAAGTTCAAGGAACAGGATGGATATAATCAGGTCGCTGAGGAGGAACAGAAGAAGGATTTAGAAGAACAGACGAGCGAACCGAGCTCTGTACCATTACCAAATGACCCGTCCGAGCGTCTTTCCACGGCTTCTCCTCAATTACCCTCCACATCTCTTTCTCCTTCATCATCTTTATCAAACCTGGCTCTGTCTGGAGGTACCGAATCACTGATTTCTCCTCAGACACTGCTAGCGGACACTCCGGCAACTCCTCAAAAATACGAAGAAGAGCCAACCAGGGGTGTCAAACCTGATCTTATAGCCGCCATTGTCGCGGGAGAGCTCTACAAAGTTCAGAGAATCTTTTCATCAGTTCCTGTACGCTCAATTCTCTCCTTTGATCTGATCTTGAGATAGAAAACTAATTGCACAATGTCTTTGACGTTAAACGGATCCTCAATACCACTGCCTCTGTATGGTATTATGGGTCACAAACCATACAGACTTCTAACTTATCTCTAGCAAACGAGCCACTCAAACCCCATACATTGATCCTACCTGTTCATTTAGCGGCCTCGCATGGTCGGCTAGACATACTTAAATATCTAGTTGAGGAGGGCGCAGGGATAGAAAGGGAGGACGCAGAAGGAGAGGTTCGTCTGGTTGACTTTTATTCGTCGTATTGATATTCCTCAATGTCATTTGACCGAGCTGACATGAATGCTGTCCATTCGTATTAATGGTCTTCTCTCTCGCTTTTCACGCGTGATGGTAGACGGCACTTCATAAGTCTTCTCTAAAAGGCCACTTGCATATCGTTGCTTATTTGATCCAGGAGAGGAATGTCAACCCGCACATTCAAGATCACGAAGGATTTACTGCGCTCCATAATGCCTGTTACAGAGGCTACTTGGATATCGTTCAGTTCCTAGTACGCCTCCCTCATTTTTGTCTCTTTGTAGAGGAAGCTGTTCCTGATGAAAAGACTTTTTTCTTTCTTTATACATATTTAATATGAACATAGTGCGTCAACTCGTCTGCTGCTACGTATAACCCGGCTGAAACCATAGATGGTAGTCAAGAAAGAACGAAAGGAGTGGATAAGAGATCTAACGGGGGTTGCACACCACTTAGTGAGTCGGTTTTGCTAGTCTTTTCTTCCGACCTTATGGTATTATTGAACGCATGTTTCATCATCTGTGATCAGTGTGTGCCTGCTCGAATGGGCACCTCCCAGTGGTCCTTTATCTACTTTCAAAATGGAGGGCGGATCCACTCACAAGAAACTTTTTCGGAGAGACAGCGTTCGACATATGTGCTGGTGTGTTTGAGATATTCATCTCCGAGGTATGTTTACATTCTTGTAACAATGTCATCTTGTCCATGTCGAGGTATACATACTGATACTCGTCTCATTGTAAGTCCAGGCGTTGCAGCAGTTCGAAGCTGAGAGATGGCCAGACATGGGTGTGCCTCGGGCAGAACCATATAACGTATTAGCAGTGCACAGCAGCGTTCCTGTATGTGACTTAATTCTATCGAAATTTACTAATTTTCTCCTCACTAAGCTTCTTTCTTATCTTTTTCGAATGAGGGTAGGTTGTGGTGTATGAGAATCAACGGTAAGATTCGACACGTTCTTGGTTTCCCTTCAAAGTTGCTTCTCATCACCCGCTTAATTTTCAACTCAAACGCCATCCTCAGACTTGACGCACGTTTAAAGACCCTTGCCATGTCAAACGGTCGACCCCGGTTCTCTAGTTCTGGCCTAGGCAAAAAAAGCAGACGATTTCCTTGGGAATTGAAAGTTCCAACAGGCTCGATCGATTTGACCGACAAGCCGGGCGACTGGGAAGATGTTGTACCGGTGGGTAAATTGGAAGATATCAACTTGCCTTCGTTGAAGAGACCATTTGTGATGCCTCTTCCAGGAGCTCGAGAGGTGGAAGAAGAAGAAGGCTGGTTTTGGCTGAGTCAATTCGAAGTCGATTTGGTCGGTGGTTATTCTCTTCTTTTCTCCTCTTTGAACAAGACGTCTCATCATCATCGGGGGGTTTTTTTTCTTTCTTATTATTTCCCTCATTTTTCGTGAATTTTCTTATGGCCGTAGTCGAATCCTCGGTGCGATCCTCAAACCGGTTGGACGTATGCTCCTGCGTTTTCTACACCTTCAGATCAATGGGTCCCACATCCGCCTGCCGAACTCAGCCCGGCGCTCAACGGTCGATCCCCAGTATTGCATTCTTCGCTTCTTCCCTCTCCTTCAACTTTGTCTGTCCCTCTTCCGAACACAAGCTCAAGGGAAGAGCAAGGTACCGCCAAGTGGGTTCGTCGCCGGGTTTGGGTTCGAATCGCGAAACGTCGGTTAGATGTTCCTGCCTTTCCATTTCTTGAACCAGACGGTTTGAACATTCCTGGTTTCAATCTGGACGGATCGCGGATCAGGAGTACCAGAAGGAATGAGAGCTTGGGCTCGTCCAGCGCACTTCAGGTCGAGCAGGAAAGTTCTATCAGAGGAACCGAGATTGAGATTAATAAGACGGAAGATTATCTAGCGAGAGCAAAGCATTTGGCGGGCGGGAGGAGAAGAGGGAGCGGTGGGACGACAACTGAAAGGAACATGGATGACCGAACACCGGCTGCGTTAAAGAGAGCGGTAGGCAAATTGGAAAGAGCGATGAGTGGGTTGAGGATTGGAATCGAAGGTGAGTTTCTTTGTTTTTGACAACTATTTCATCGCATTGCCCACTGAGGCCCTCTTCTCTTTCTCTTTGTCTTGTTGTCATAACAAGGGGACTCGAATGAGGTCAGAGCGGAAGCAGCCCGAGGGTTATTAGATTCACTTCAAGTCGAGTTCGATGCCCTCCAGATTATCGTATCTGAATCAGCTCATCCCAAAGGTTTGACCGTCTTTTATGCTTATGATTTTTGACCGGTATGGGCTGAGGTATAAAGGTTCTTGTTTGCTTATTCTTAATATTTAGATATAGGTTCTCAAGAAACCGAGATGTCTGATTCTGGATCCGAAACGTCCGGGTATATTGTTTCAGGCGGCTCACCATCAGCATCGCCTTCGATCCGTTCACCCCAGGGACGACGGTCGATTCGATCTTCCTCAGTCTCACTCTCAACAGAGTTCTTTCAGATAACCGACGAATCTCCAGGGATTGAAACTCAGCTCTCAGAGAGCGCAACATTTGTCGTTCCCCAGATGGAGGCTGGTTTGCCGTTCAGAAGGAATGGCCATGGCCTGGGATTGAGTCCGATGGTGGACCGTAAGTCTTTTTCTCCTCATGTGAATACCACGAACAGGCAGAGAAAGAGAAAATATAGTAAGAAACCTGATGTTGAGACTTTCTTCTTTGTCTCTTTTTGTAATCTTTTCAAAGGTCCCGTATGGGAAAGAGATGAAGACGTGTCAGGCTGTAGACGATGTCGTCGAAATTTCAATTTTTTCATACGAAAACACCATTGCAGACGATGTGGTCAGATCGTATGTGACTCATGTTCTCAACATCGGACAACACGACTCTTGCCTTCAGAGATTGTGCTGGATCCATCGATGGCTTTCTCGATGATTTCAGATCAGATCCATGTGCCCCACCGAGTGTGCGACCCGTGCTTTACTGAGATGATTCTGCCACTAGGAAGGATCGGCCAGTCCTTCATTGGAGGTGGACAAGCTCAAGGGAGAGATCGAATCGGTCAGACGACGGGAGGCAGTGTGGCAGGGGCAACGATCAGCTCATCGAGGAGTGAACTAGCAGAGTACGTTTCCTAATCCATGTGCTGCCCCTATGGTCAAGACCTGGCTTCCCAGAGAGGGCTGATGTGTGTGTCTGCCATCTCTGCGTAACAGGTGTCCGGTATGTTCGAAGACACTGGCCGAATTTGGAGACGTAGGTGCTCAAGAGAGACATGTTCAAGAGTGTCTCGAAGGTGGGACGGTCGTTCAGACCGGAAGATACCTTGGTTCGTCATGCATCTCTTCTTTTGTAGGTGATATGTCAAAATCTACCTAGGCTGATCTAGGGTGAGGATTCTGGCAGTATACGAGCTTGCGCCAGACTCGACATTGATCGGAATGGAATGTGTGATCTGTCTGGAAGAGTTTCAACCAGGATCGAGGGTGGCTCGGTTGAATTGTTTGTGTACGTTTGATGATAATTGTCTGAGCGCTTGGCTTTCACGAGGGAGAAGTTGCCCAGTCCATGCAAGGGAGACTTAGAATTTCGAATAGCCTTTTTTTTTTCTTTTCATTTTTGACTAAGCTCTTGATGACTCTTTCCTCTTCTTCTTGTCTCTTCTCTCTTTATTTTCTTATCTACAAGATGTTTCTATTGGATACTATCTCTTGTAATCTTTCTTCTGATTTGTTCTATGTAGACTTCTTGATGATGATGATGATGATGATGATGATGATGATGATGATGATAACAACGATGATGTCTTTTGTTATGGCTTGTCACTCAGAAGGTCCGAAGCCGGACCGATGCGATTTAAGCATGGGAGTGATTGCGGCAAAGTAAACTGCCTAATTATCAGATCGCAAGCTCTCTCTCACATACACACACCCATCATAGATACGCAACGGACAGACAGACTCGATCAAGCTAGATAGATAGCGGGTGCAATTTGTAAATCTGTGTACAACCATATCTAGCGCTAACTGTTTGATAGAATTGAGAACAAACTAACATGCCCGGTTGAAGGCAAGAAACCAAGGAGAAAAAAAGAGTCGACTCACTTTCTTTAGATTTGTCATCTTTCCGGTTCCGAACCGATCAACTCTTTCGTCTGAGCTCCTCTTCATATATAGAATGGGATGGAACGGGTTTCGTTTGCCTTTCTTCTTTCTCTCTTCTTCCTTGTTCACTGATCCTTCTCGTTCTCGTTATCTGTCCTCATTCTTCTCTCTATTTCGTCTTCTTCCCTCCTTCCTTCACTGAACACACACACATACACACACATTCTCTCTCTCTCCGATCGGATAGAGACAACCATGCTTCTGCGCACCTCTTGATCAGAAACTTAATCTAACCTACCAAAGAGTCCGCGATCATACGTAACACCTATTCGACGTAAAATCTCAACACACCTTTCAGTCTGATCTATCAAATGGATATTAAGCCTAGGATTCTCTTGGTGAGTTCTTAGCTATGAACTCGTCTTGGCCACAGAATCATTTAGTTCACTCATCGACCTTTCAAATAAAACTCGTTGAAATTTCTCTGCAATAATCTATTCGATCACTTAGTTAGGATCCACCGGCTACGTCGGTTCATCTTTCCTAACATCTCAACTGGCCTTTCTTGATAGATACGAGATCGTCGCCGTTCACCGGTCACCTACGTTCGTTTTATCGTTCTCTTTCTACCTTTATACGTTGTACTTGACTCTGATCCAGACGATCTATTGGCCGCTTTTCTCGCCGATTTCTAGTGTCCCTTCCTACATGGTACATCCTCGGATCTTTCCTCTTCAGGGTGACCTGACGGACCGAAAGTTTGTCGTCCAGGTCAGCTCGGATGTCGATGTCGTACTTTCGCTCGCAAAATCGGATTGCCCGATCCTCATGTCGGGTGTGCTTGAAGGCATGGCCACCAGGGTCGAACAGAGACGAGGAAGGAGAAGACCGGTGTTGATCCATCTGACGGGCGTTGATGCGTTCGTTCCCACAGAAGAAGAGGAGATCATACTGCGACAAGGAGGGCAGAACGCCGAAGGATTGCAACTTGATGCAAGTCCATGTCTCTTGATCTAGATCAAAATCTGAATAATTCAGATTCAAGTTGAAACTCAACAGGTCTGACACCACTTTTGTTCTGCAATCTCGGGATTCGAACATTGGCTCGATGCGAAAATAGGATACGGACCCAAACGTTTTGTCACACCTATCTCCGAGTCATCCATCGACTTCTATCATCCGTTGGTCCGTCGTCATCCGCGTTCTCTCTACATCGTTCTTTATCCGCAGGTTCATCTGAGCTGACCCTCCGATCTGCCTTCTTTGCTCATATCTGATTGGCTTCTATGAACTCTCAACGAATCTAGGATCCTCCAATCCAACTCACATTCCATCCGAACAATCGTCATCGCCGCAGGACTCATCTATGGTCATCTTCCAGGCGTCACTCGAATAGGAAATGCAATCCCCCGGTTGGTCAACCTTGCGCTCACTATGGGTAGAGTCGGCCTCGTAGGTGATGGCTCGGGTCGTGAGTCTTTCGAATATTTCTCTTCCTCTTGGAACTTTGTCAGGTCAAGGCTACCTCAGTAGCTTTTCTCGGATGCCTTTCTTCTATCATTACTAACTCTTCTTTTCCCACTGTTGTACATAAACAGACTATCCGACAGTCCATGTTCAGTCGCTCGTTAATTTCTTGACTTGTCTCTTGATCCACACAACCCCATCGGTGCCGCTCGATCGACCGTTTGCTTTTCAACTTCAACCTCGACCTTCCCTCTCTTCTCTTGCCAGACAGAGAAGGTCTTCTGTTCCTATCAGAAAGACAACTCAAAGGGGAAGCCTTCTAGGAATAAGGGATGATATGCATGCTGCTACTGTGACGGCTACAGCTGCTGTCAGCCCGACGAACATGTCCAAGAACATGACTGCTGGGCCAACGACGATGGCGACGGGGGTGGGGGGGGTCATGTCAAGATCACTTCCGTCTGATATGACACCTCTTCATAAATACAATGATAAGCACCATCATACCGATAGCAAAGGCAGCCTGAACGACTTTGACGATATCGGGTCAACCTCCGAGAATCGTCAAAGAGGTGATCTGTACTTTACCGGCAATGCAGGAAAGACTCATCTATCACTTGCCTCAGATCTAGCAACGTAAGCTTACTTCTGTCTTGTCATACATATATCTTGTTTGATCGAATGCGAACTAGAACTGACAAGCATGCACATGGGGGGTTTTTGTCTGTTCATCTGTTTTATGCATGGCATCAAAGTCTGCTTCACACCCAATTCCCGATCCTCCGGTATCCTACGCCTGTCTCTTTACCCAAAAACGCAGTACATGACGTCCTTGGACCGACGTACACCCGGTTGTTAGTTGGTGATCTGACTCTTCGAGCCGAGAGAAGCAATAGGTTCATCGATGGTGGTAATGATGGTAATAATGGTAGTGGTGGATTCGATGGTTGGGGAGCTAGATTGAACGAGAGAGACCTGGAGGAAGAGGTCAGAGCGATCTTTGGCGTATGATGCCGATTTGTCGTAACGAGGACGATCGATACCTCTCTCCTTCCCCTCCTTCTCTTCGTTATCCACCTCTCTTTCATCCTCTCATACAGACGCACTTCTGCTCTTTCCCTTTGGGACGAGGGAAAAGAGTTTCGAAGACTCCTTTTAAGCCAAGACTTTTTGTTTCTTTTTCCCTTGAACTCCTTTCTTTTCGCCATCTATCTGACTACCAGCCCGTTTCGTCCCTGCCGCACGTCCTTCAGCAGAAAGATCTCCAGGGACGACAGCAGGTACGGATATAGGGGCAACAGTGGTAGTTTGAGCAGAAGTGGAATTTGGTTCATCGGCTTTCTTACGCAGTGCTTGTCTAAGTTTTTGTCGTCGCGCTTGTCGAGCTTTGTTTGTTGACTTTTTGGCTCGTGGGGGCAAGACGATAGGTTGACAACTTTTTTTTAAAACAAAGAGAGTGGGAAACGAGTGGATGGATAAGATGTTTTGTTCTATTCATTTCCTTCAGCAATACAGCAACATTTGAGCGAGCTCATTGGCTGCCAACAGGACGACTTACGTTACTTCCTTCCGAGAGGCGAGAGACGGGATGGGAACAGTGGAAAGGGTGATTTTCATATAAGGTGTATGAATCATTTTGGGACTTGAATTCAATTGATGGAGGGTTGTATGTATATGACGAAAGCGGAAGAATCAGAACATCTTTTCTAGATTCAAACAGGGAAGCGACACACAAAAAGACATGCAAAGAGACATACCCTGCCTTTCCTCCTAGTACATGCTTCAGCTTTTCCAAAGCTTTCTCTGCCTCATCAGTTTCTGTATCGGGTTTTTTGTCTTGTGTTCGGAAGACAAACTCATGCTCAATATCTTCGAGAATGCCCGTCTCGTTATATTGCCATAGGCCCCTTTTTCTCGCCTTTTCTATCCATCGTTCAACCTTTTCACTGGAAGATGCATCAGATGTATCAGGAGGAGGCGAAAGGAGTGAGAGATATGTTCGCTTGACGAGCTCTACAACCGAAATCAACTGAGGGATCGACGAGGCGCTCGCTCTAGGATTTGAAGGTGTCGTTCGTAGTTTGGATGAAGAAGCGCTATCGGCCGAATCTTCTGAAGGAGGAACAAACGGGAGAGTATGCAGGGTCAGAGGTTGTGTTGGACGCTCCTGCCAAACCGTTAACAACGATAGCAACGACGATGACAAGAAGAGAATGAACTCAATCAGCAAGATACAACAAGAATACGTTCAAAGAAGGTGAAGCACACAAACTTTGAGAAAATTGACGGCGAAGGTGACATAGTTCTTGATCGTCCCTTGAGAAGCGATTCGCATATGATGACCGGCTGGCTCGGGGTGCGAGGAAGCACTAGCCTGTATATCAGTGACTGAGGAAGATGATGTTGTTGCCGTCGTCATTGTCGTCGTTCTCGTCCTTGTCGTTGATGATGGGTAAATGGCTGAAAAGTGGTTCGACAAAATATCTTCTTTATCTTTTATTAAATTGATTTTTTTTCTTTCATTTTTCACTCGTCTTCCAACAACAACGACGATCTCAATCACAATCTTTCTTCTTTTTCTTTCTTGCTTTTTTGGATGGCTGAAGTCGATACCAAGGAGGTCACGGCACTGAACCCGGTGACTCCTCATCATGACCTTGAGGTTAGTCAATCTCTCTTGCCTTCGCTCTCAATTCTTGAGATCATGCTCTTATTCGCGTTTCTTCTTCTCCTGGTACTCTGTTAGTTTGGAGGCCACCTCGGAACATTCGGACTCAACTTTATAACTCCATTCGCTATATACTTTCTCTACTTTACTACCTCGGCCCACTCTGGGTGTCCACCCCCGTTGTCCACCTGGTTCGACCGGTTCCTCGCCGGAGTGTGGTTGGATGAACTCTTCGATGCCCAAGCGTTCAAGGCGTATGCCGCTTGGTACGCGTTCACCGTTGCGTGTTGGTATGTCTTGCCAGGAGAATGGGCCGAAGGAGCTCCCATGAGGGACGGGAAAACGAAGCTTTACAAGCTCAACGGTATGCTTGCGTTCCTACTTTCTTCGTGTTTGCGCCCAACAAAGCAGCTGATGAATCGCTTCTTTGTCCGATTCTTCGTTACCCTTCCGATCTAGGATTTTCCACCCTTCTCCTCTCTATCGGCCTCGTCATCGGACAGATCATTCATGCCGGTCCTCAATCTTTCACCTTCATCTACGATCATTATCTTGGTCTTATCACCGCGTCTTTGACGATGTCGGTCGCTCAGGCATTATACTGTCACATTGCTAGCTACTGGGGTACGGACAATCGGTTGATGGCCCTTGCTGGAAATTCGGGTCGATTTTTCTACGACGTACGCTCTTTGTGTCTTCTACATAGCGCGCCTTGTCATTAAACTTTTTTTTTTCTCTTTTTCTTTCGAGATGGTAGTTTTGGATGGGCCGAGAACTCAACCCGTCCATCGGTTCGTTCGATATCAAGACTTTCAACGAGCTTCGACCGGGACTCATACTCTGGATGATCATCGATATCTCGATGGCTTGTGAGCAGTACACCCGAGATGGATATCTTGCTGCTTCCATGATCCTCGTCGTCGTGTTCCACTCGATTTACGTTATCGATGCACTTTACAACGAGGTTTGCGATTCCTCTTTATCGGTATCATCATCATGTACACACTTATGATATATATCGTTCTATCCCCTTCTTCCTTCAATTTAGACTGCAATTTTCACCCAAATGGATATCACCACCGATGGCTTTGGTTTTATGCTATCTCTAGGTGACCTTGCCTGGGTTCCGTTCACCTATTCCCTCCAGGCAAGATACCTTGCTTTCCACCCGACTGAACTTTCAACCTTGGCCGTGCTCGCCATCATCGGGCTCGAAGTTGGAGGCTACTACATCTTCCGAGCGGCCAACCTGGAGAAAGAGTGGTTCAGAGCAGGAAAGAACCCTAGGAGTATGTGTTTCCTCTTCTCGACATGATTTCTCTATCCTTCACCAATCAGTCGAGGGCGCAACTAGAGGGCAGATCGATTGACTCGAGTTTGAACAATTGTTTGCTTATATGATTTACTCCTTTTCTGTTGCAAACTTTGAAACAGACCTGACCTCGATGCCGACCGAACGAGGAACCCGACTACTCACTTCCGGCTGGTGGGGCCGATCGAGACATCCCAATTATCTTGGAGGTGAGATTTCTTTCTTTGACTCTCACATAGATATCGTTCAAGGTTGAGTTCGAACTGACTTCATGTTGTTTCTCTTTGAACATGGCCTTTCTTCTTATAGATTGGACGATGGCGTACGTATCGTCTATGTCTTCTGCTCATCCGTCCCTCTTAGGAGTTCATCTTGGCTCAAGTTGATTTTGTCTCTATTCATGTTCCTTCCCTCTCTCTCAAAACAACAATGCAACGTCGCATTTTAGTTGGGCATGGTGTCTCCCTACAGGATTTAATACTCCATTCACCTACTTTTACGTCATCTACTTTGCGATTCTCCTTATCCATCGACAACGTCGAGATGACGAGGCCTGCAAAAAGAAGTACGGGAATGATTGGGATCGGGTAGGTTCCTCTGTTTCTTTCTTCATTCCTTCTTTAATTTTAATTTTTTTCAAATGTAGTTTCATGTTCATCGTCCAATGTGCTTGCGTACGCGAATCAAATTAACAAATCCTTTCTTACAGTACTGCAAGATCGTCAAGTCCCGAATCATCCCTTATCTCGTATGTCTTCCTTCTTCACTTTACTAACCCGGAACGCATCAGAACCTGACACTTACAGTTTTCAAACCATTTCTAGTACTAAACTATTGAATCTTGAGGCCCCGGTTCAATCTTTCGCATAGACATCGTTCATGTAATTGTTATACATGCATTCACATTCACCCAAGGAAGAGCCAAACAAGAAATCAAATCCACACATAAAGATCCATGACTATTACAAAACAACCAGGTCTAGGTAATCGTACGTGCAACATGTCTACAATTAAATACAAGCATCATCACGCTATAAAAAAAAGGAAAAGAAAAGAAGAAGGAAGTCACTGAAAAGATAATAGGCTGGTCACATTACCAAGAGATAGTTCTACAAGATTTTTGTTATGACTCCTAGACCTTTTGTCTTTCCTTCTCTGAACAAGAGCTTCATCCCCTCTTTTAGGTATTCGGGACTGGAGACGAGCTCGAATGTGACATTCGCTCGATCGCCTGTTCGGAGAAGCCCTCTTGGATGATCTCTGTTTAGAGGGAAAACTTAGTCAGTATATTTGTTGAACACGCATTTTCTAAAGAAAAATCAGAAAGGAACAAAGAAGATGAAACGTACAACGAAAGAATTCGGGCGGTTTGTCTAATGTTGTTTCAAAGAAAAAGATCAAATAAGGCTTTGTCAATTGACAACCAAATAAAAAGACAAGATATATAGGACGTACCTTATACTCCCGCAATGCATGACAGCCTGGTATCTCGGTTGGATCGTGGTATTATGGCTGGATAAGTAGTCGTTAGACCAATTAGCCAGCCATCAAGGAAAGTGGGTTTTGAAAAGAAGAGATCGTGCAGATAACGATAAAAGAATAATGAGAACCTACTATAGTACTAGAATCTGGCCCTCGAACCTTCTTACAGCTTTAGGAGCTTCTTCCGTCTTGGCCAGGATGACCATTCCTTTGGGATTTATAGGCATCAGAAAAGAAAGGTTATACATTGGGAAAAAGTTGAGAAGAATGACACATACCCTTCCGGACGGCTGCTCTCCTGACTCGTTTTAAAGCAAAACTTTGAAAAGGGAATAAACAGAAAAACAAAAACACGATGGTAAGTTTTCGATACTCACAAAAAAAAACGAAACGATGAATTTACCTGACACTTTGACCAGCTTCAGCGCTCTCAACTGACGCTCGTTTGCGCTGTATACTCTTGACGGCGGTCGTCACGTACTGTCCAACAGAATCGGGCCCAAGAAGTACAGTATCTCCTGTCTTGACGATACCACTGTTAATCACTCCGCTCTAGGGAGGTTGAAGTGTCGAGACAGGGACTCATGATTAGATAAGCATTCGCCTCTCGCGGGTGAAAAAGAACACGCTCACCACAACCGTTCCAACTTGGGTTTTCAGAAGTGAACGAAACAAGTAAACTTGGTTAGGCCATACTATTCTTTCTTTCTTTTTTTATTTCCAGACATGTGACAAAGCTCACCAAACGGAACCGAGAATACATCGCTAATCGAATACTCCAGTGGAGCATCTACTTCGTAATGTCCCTGAGACGAACTCGAAGGTAGCAGATTAAGGAACGATCGCAGATGAGGAAGACCTGCGCCGGTCACATTCGATATGGAAAACACTGGACAGAACCTGACCGAATAATTTAGTCATGTCAATTTAAAGACGATTTGAAAGTTTTCTTGATTGAAGGTGAAATGCAGATGAGACCCACCTTTCCTTGACAAAGTTCTGAGAAAGCGCTATGACATCTTGTTCTGATTCTACAAACACAGGGGTTCGTCTGTAGAACAAGAGGATGAGATGTATCAATATCAATTGATAACACTGGGGAAATGATGTTTAATCAGTGTAGGAACTAACCGACACCCAGGAGACTTTAGAATCTTAGTCAATTGCTTTCTGGTTGTATCCAACACCTGCGGAGGCGTCATATCGATCTACGTTTAAAGCCAAATCCAAACCAAGACAAAACATGATACTTTGAAGGGATGACAAACAAGATGTGTGCATCATTTGAGGTAAAGAAAAATGTCGAGAACTTACCTTGGTGATACAGACTATCACAGGAACATTCAGCGCCAAGGTCACCGCCTGTAGAGTCATGCGAATACAATAGGTTTGTGGATTGAAGTTCAGTCAATCTATCCTAATATCGGATAAGTGGGAAGGAAAGAGAAACTGAACTACTCACCAAATGTTCTTTGCTCATTCCAATCAAACCAGCGTTTCCGCCGACCATCAAGATGGCATAGTCCTAACAAAAAAGTGTGCGCAGATCGGTCAGAACATGAACTATATGTAGATGAGTGAATCAACTACGCCTAAGGCTTACAGGTGAACATCCTGTCATTCCGACTATATATGAGGTTGGTGGACGATCAAGTGATGGAATTTAAGTGCTATGAAGAATGCGACGATTACAGTAAATAGACGAACATATCGTAGTCTATGAATAAGGAAATACCTTGGTCAGCTGATCCCAGGTTTATCTGTGCCTTCTTGACTGATGCTAATCAAGTGTTTTTGAACACTTACTTTCAGGTATCTCTCATGCCCAGCTAAATCAATGAACGATACGACCTTTGCACTCCGTTTACAAATCTCATCCCACGAAAGCTTTTCTCTCCTGGCGCTTGTCCCGGCCGAAGGTATGAAACCAGATTCCTCGGCGGCCACCTGAGCGGCAGAAGTATGTGAGGAAGGGATAACTGCTTGCCCTGTTGACGTGAATCCAAGGATCTAATCAGATCATGTTCATGCAACATGCATTGAGGAACAACATCAGCTATAACAACACATATCAAGCGCATATGACCAAGTTGGGAAGATGCGCGCATACCTCCATCCCAACGCTACTTGTTCGTCCACTTTCGATCTCATGTTTATGCCTGAACAAATTCACCCGTGCTTTACCCCTTCCGTCGTCAAGACCTCCTCGGGTGAGGACCCCAAGCATTGTGCTTTTTCCAGCGTCAACGTTACCAATCACAGCCATCCGAAGCTCGGCTATTGATTGATCGAAAGGACCCAATTAGTAATCAGAAATACCAGTACTAAGACAAAATGCAGAACTTACTAATTTGCTCAATAGAAGAAGGATTTGTACGAATGAGTACAGTACAATGTGGGAACGGAGTAAGACCCTTATCCAATACTACAGCCTGTTGAATTGAATGGATAGAATAGACGTAGATATCAGAATCTGGATCTATTTTGCTCTTGACACGTTCGAGCACGGTAGCAATTGAAATGATCAGACAAACCTCGACTTCCATGTCCCTAACAACTTCTGTCAGTCTGCTCGATATTCTCTCCAAATCCTTCTCCCCACCTTCCAACTCGTCTCCCACGTAGCCTGCTTCTTCGTCGTTCAGCGCCTTGTTCTCGTGGTAGAACTTGTTCAGATCTTTACGTTTTCCAAATGGGACTATCAACTCCCCGTGCGCGCGGAGAAGCCGGGGAGCTAAGTGCGCCTTGATGGACGATGTTGTTAAATCCGATGTAGGGAGAAGTAAAAGGATCTGTTTGTGTAAAGTATAGAAGATAATAAGTTGATACTGAAAGTGATTAATTGATCACATATCAAAAGCCAAACAGACCTTAAGATCAGCTTCGATGTCTGGCTCTTCGTCGGCTCTCCCTGATTCAATTTCCATAGAATTGACCTGTGACGGCGATTTCACTATAATCTCTGCCTTATTCTTCGTTCCGTTGGGACCTGATGCTGCTAATGGATCCGTTGCCTGGACCTTCTTATCCTTCAATCCAAGAGAACCTTTGGATGCTTTTATTTCTTGCTGCTTGACCTGAAGTTCCTTGGCGTGCTCTCTCTGTTGAGCGACATGGCGATCATGAATTTCCTACAAACGATCATCGGATGAGAACACGGGGCAGGAAGATGGTCAGTCTAGTAAACGGTTGAGAAGAATCAACGACCATCCTAAGCACACACCAACCTCAATCTCTGACTGAAACGATCGTATTGTTGTCATCTCTACTTTCAGCTAGCTATATGCTGTATGCTATACGTAGAACAGTGTGATGTTTGTATGCTAGAAGGTCAAAGTCATGAACGATCGCCACTCTGATCCGGTTGCCACTGTGATCCAAGCGAGCACTCACACGGGAGGTTATCACCAGTTTTTTGAATAGTTGATGAATCTATCTAAGTAGCAGTGTTCTGGTTACTACCCCCTGATTAATGACTCGGCCAAGATTATCGCTTAAATTTTAATCTTATCTATAAGCGCTCACGTTATTTATCCGGAAAAGTCACAACTTCTCTTTTCGTTTCTTTTCCATCTTCTTCCATCGTAGATTCTATTTTATCGTATACGTTCGATCTCTTCTTACTCTCATCCACTCCTTCTCTCCTTCCTGTCTTTTTTTTTCTCTCTTTCGATCACAGTTTGACTCTGTCTATAAACAACATGCTGGCTTCCCTCTCTATAGCCCGAAAATCACTCGTTCCTCTCGGCCCGTCCATCAGTGTGTCCAGGCGTTTAATCCACGGATCTTCTGCTAGTTTTGCCGCCGCGTTCCAGGCATCCAAACATGCCTTCCCAGATCAGCCCAAAGAGCCTTCTGTCTCATTTATCAATGGAGAATTTATGGGTCCCAAGGCCAAGAAGGCTGTCAGTTAAAACCTTGAATATTCTCTTCACAAGAATGACCATGTGGGCTGACCCATTTGTTGAGTGCATCTGTTTAGCTGGCCGATGCCGACGATGTCATTGATCCCAGAACTTATCAAGTTATGGCAGATTACGAAAAATCTCTAGGCAACTATATTGTCGATGTCGACGGAAACAAATACCTGGATGTCTTTGCCGTCAGTGCTCTTACTTATGATGTTTTGTTATCTTTGGATGATCGTTGACTGAATAAACAAAGGGGCCTCTAAATACTCTCGTTCTATAGCAAATCGCCAGTATCGCTATCGGATACAACAATCCGGATCTTTTGAAGCTTGCCTCTACAGTATGTTTTGTTGATTCTCTGATTTCGACAAGGAAAAACAGTATGCGTTGACTCATTTGTATTGGTTTTGCCCATTTTAGCGCGAGTTTCAAGTGGCCGTTTCATCCAGACCAGCTTTGGGTTCCTTCCCTCCCTATCAATACTCAACTTGGCTCAAAGAAGGGCTTCTTAAAGTACAGCCCAAGGGAGGCTTGGACCAGATTGCGATGATGCTCTGCGGAAGTAGTGCAGTCGAAAACGCTTTCAAAGTTCGACTTTTTCGTTCATCTATCCCTTATATCGCTCTCGTCATTGAGACCGATCGAATGTCTTCTTTTATTTACTCAGGTGGCATGCATGTCTTACCAAGCCCGAGAGAGGGCCAAGAAATCTCAACCCGATTTTACTACCGAAGAGATGGGTAAGATCCACTTCTGTCTTTTTTGTTATCCTGAACCTCTTCGTTCGACTCACGAGAGCCAATCGTCTCTGCAAATCTACATAGAATCGGTTATGAACAACCAGCTTCCCGGTGCACCACAGCTCTCTGTACTTTCCTTCACATCTGGCTTTCATGGAAGAACGTTCGGAAGTCTTTCCGCCACCAGATCCAAGCCTATTCACAAGGTACGCCTTCGCTGTTTTTCTTTTCTCTCTTGTCGTTGAGCCAAAGACTTACAACTGGCTAGTCTGTTCTCGAACTCGTGGCATCCATCAGCTTGATATCCCGGCCTTTGACTGGCCAGCCGCTCCTTTCCCAAATATCAAGTATCCTCTCGAAGATCACGTTGAAGAAAACCAGAAAGAAGAGGATCGGTGCCTCAAGGCAACTGAGGAAATTCTGATCCAATGGTTCGTTCTTCTATTTGTAACTCAAGACATGCTCTCGAGAAGATTGACTTGTAGGATGTGATTGAACAGGAAGGAGAAATCCCCTGTGGCTGCAGTGATCGTAGAGCCAATTCTCTCTGAAGGTTCGTTTCTGTCCAACACTGTCATGTTACAACACCTTCACCGCTGACGTCGATACCTCCTCTCTATGTTGACCACCCAAAGGTGGAGACAGACATGCCTCTCCTGCCTTTTTCAAGTCACTTATCAAGCTCGCCCATAAACACGGCGCATTCTTCATCACCGATGAAGTTCAAACTGGGTTTGGTGCGACCGGTCAATTCTGGGCTCATGATGCCTGGGGCCTGATCGAAGGCAAAGACGAGTTCCCAGACTTTGTTACGTTCAGCAAGAAAGCTCAGGCTGCTGGGTAAGCCTCGCTTCATCATCCTCTGTTTGAGCTGGATAAACGAAAACAAGTGATAAGGGCGTTGACTCAATCTGCGATCATTCATCATAGATTTTATCATCGTCGAGAGACCCGACCGTCCCATGGGTACCGAATGTATAATACCTGGATGGGCGCTCCCTCCATCGTTCTTCAATCAAACACAATCCTCGACTTTATCAATACTCATGACCTCACAAAACACACTGCCGCTATTGGTGCCGAGCTCTATGAGTCTCTCGAGAAGTTGTTTGAAACCTACGATGGGCCAAGAAACTTGAGAGGAAAGGGAAGGGGAACGTTCTTGGCTTGGGATTTCGAAAACGACCAAAAGAGAGATCGGTTCGTCAGAATGATGAGGGAACGGGGTGTCTTGATGGGTGGTTGCGGAGAGGCGGCCGTAAGTTATCCTTTCTCATTCTCTCTATTCACTATATCATATTCCTGTTTTCTTTTCTGTAGAAAGCACAACACCGAAGCTCGTTATGATGCGATGGCTAATTGCATGACTGTCTGGTTCTTCTTTTTTTTCTTCCATGGTGTATAGGTCCGGTTACGACCGATGTTGATCTTTGGTCACGAAGAAATGGCGATCTTCCTCCGAACTGTCGAAGACACTCTCAAGGCAATGCAAGAATGAAATTGATCTGGGATCAAAAGTTGCTTGATCATAGTTTTGACTTTTATGGATTTGATTCTATCTCTTAGCATGTCTCTGTTTAATCATCTAATCGACGAACAGAAGATTCAGCAAAAAAAAAAAAGGCAGACATATTATGTTCAGATATTTACAACTCTACTTGCCCTCTCGACTCGGACAAATAAAGAAGTTTCGAAGATAGAGACGAAAGGCGAAAAGAAATATATACATAAAAATTAGAGGGAAAAGAAAATAAAAACCAATTAGGGTATACGTAAGCTGGCAAAAAGGATGGAATGGCAGTAAGGCAAATTAGTAGATAAAGAAAGGAAGTTTGTCTAAGTGGGAGACAGTCAATAATAACTATAACTTAGTGCCGGAACTTGTGAGGAGAAGCGCGACTAATCCCAGTCTGAATAGCAGAGGCTGACGAAGAAGCTCCCGTGCTGGTACTCTGGGTGGTAGTGACACTAGAAACAGAATAGACAAAAGAAGTTGAGGAAGGCGAAGAGCTTGCGGCACCCGACGAGGCGGAGACAGAGGCAGAGGCAGACACGGAAACGACAGCCGAGGAGGAGGCGAGAGCAGAAGAAGATGCAGACGAAGATGCGGAAGAAGATGCGGAAGAAGATGCGGAAGAAGACGCAGAAGAGGAAGTAGAGGATGAAGCAACAGAAGAAGTGTTTGAAGTGCCTTGAGCAATCGTGATGACAGGGCTGAGCCAGGATTCTGCAGATGATACAACAATCGGAGTATGAGTCCAGAAACATAACTAATTACAAAAAGAAAAATTGAGACACACCATAGTCACTCTCGTTACTTTCATCTCCAAAGATCTTGAGGCCTCGAACTAAAACACGGTAAGTTCCGTCTGCTACCTGAGCAGTGTCTCCTCCGGAAGCAGTATAGGTAAACGAGGTGTTACTCGTAGAAAGAGTGTATTTTTGATCTGTCGAAACCAACCAGAAGTTTATTTAGGATTTTTTCCGGATAAAACATTAAGTAAATTGAGACAAGACAAAGACCACGTACATCCGACACCGTTTGACGTAGAGTCGGGAAGATTACGGTAGTTATACGAATACTACACAGATGATGCCAAATAGAGTGAGCACGATGAACCCTGAATGATGAACGATCGCCAAGATGAAACTAACCTGGACAAGAGCAGCGAGACTGGTAGGGGTGGTAGGCGCCGCTCGTTTAGCTACGTGTACCATTCGACCATCGACGCCTTCTCGTTTGGCGATGGTCGGAGTGAATGTAGTATCCGCAGCGACAAGATCGATGAGGAGTTTAGCGGTTCCTCCAATTAGCCTAGATGATATACATACACATTGAGGTTATTAGCTTTTCTCTCGCGGTTTACTACAACAAGGCCTGTTCAGAGCAAGAGTAGGACATACCGAAGTACCACAGATGGGACATCTGTACAGGTACAGTATCAACACGCTGAGAACAAATCAGTCTGAGAATAGAAATGATGATGAAATGATAAAGAAATTGAGCGCACCGCCGTTTACGAAAGTGAACGTTCTGCTTGCGGTGACAAAAGCACCTTTAGCATCAGAGAGAGCAGGTAGCTTGCTTCCAAAGTAGTAGCTTGTACTAGAAGAAGACACGTATAGAAGAGTCAAAGGGAGACAACATGTCAGGTCAATTTCATAAGAACAGAGTGAAAGCTAGAGAAGCACGCACGAGTCAAGGATAGGGAAGTTGTCATGCATACTAGCAGCCACACCAGCATAAGGAATAGTGTGGACCTCGTTGCCTGATTTGATCTGAATGTAACCCTGTTGAATCATTATCATAAAGAATGTTAGTTATCAAGCTGATTTACAACAAACAAATTTATCAGCAGAGTTGACTCACAGAGTATACAGGAACGTTTCCAGGTGTCGAGACGGGAGCTGTGAATTTGACAGTCACTTGAGATGACAAGAGACCCCAAACCAAGACCGAACTACTTGAAAAGGTCACTTGAGCTGGGTTTTGAGCGAGAGCAGGAGAGAGAAGGGGCTGGATGGAGCTCTAGATAGAGAAGGGTCGAACAATTTCAGCCAACTTCTAAAATGAGTTGACTTTTGAACAGAATATATTCGGAGAACGCACGTTGGAAAAGGTAGAAGCTGTTTGAGCAGGCACATGAGAAATCTTGTAGATCTTAGGAAGCAACCCCAAATTCTGAATTTTGAAAGTCGACTGTGTCACAGCGTGCGCCGTATCGTTCAGCGAAAATCCAGACGGAGATACAACAGTGCTTGAAATCACAGCCGCATAAGCATCCACCAAACCTCCTCCTTGTTGAACAACGGGTTGGATCAAGGTACCATTGATGGTGGTGGAGACGGGACGAGAGTTAGTGATTAATTTAGAGGTAATGGTGTCCGGGGAAGCTTTTCCATTTTTCTGGATGTAAAGAGCGATGACTCCAGCTATAAACAGGTTCAACTTTGATCAGCCAAATGGACAAGGTTTTTTTATATTAAAATGTCAATATATACACTCACAGATGAAGGGGCAAGACATCTAACGCGAACGAATGAAAATCAAGAGATACCTCAGTATCTACAGAGCTGTATGGGTATTACATATGGCTAAAAAATGGCTTACGCTGGTTCCAGATTCAACACCATATGAACCCTGACTCACTGGCAAGGTACTCAGAATGTTCCCTCCAGGAGCAGATATCGTAGGCTTGAACTTCAAGTCAAATGTAGGCCCCCAAGAAGAGAGTCTTTGGTGGAAAAGACAGAAGTAAGTTGACTCAGACCTTACGCTAGATGGTCGGATGATTGCATGAGGGGCGGAAGAAAACATACGTAGAGACCAGGCCACCGGTAGTAGGGTTGGCGAAGTTGCGGAACCCTGCAGGGAACGATACCGTCAGCGCAGGATTGGCTGCCACAGCGTTGACAAGTGCTGTTCCGCCTGTGAGGGTCAACGTGCCGGATTGAACGGAGACACCGGTGACAGTTGCAGCTGAAACAAGAACAAAGACATTGTCAACAGTAGCTCTTGATCGCGGGATCTATCTAGAAGGCGTTCAGGTGTATATAGGAGAGGATTTATTCACTGAGTGCAGTATCGGCAGTCTAGTGGTCACGGCAAAGGAAACATTTAGTTAAACTAGGTACTTAATAGAAGAAAGAGAGATCAGAGGTTACTGACATTGTAGAAAAGAACGATTCGTCCACCAGCATTGTATACATTCTGAGCTTTGACGGTAAAGGTGCAGATCCCTCGCCTAGTTGAACACAAATCAGGTGTCAGCCAATTTGCCTAGTACATACACTCTTCATCTTGAACCAAGTCTGAGCAGCAGTTTATACGAACTTGATGACCGTGACCTTGCCCGTAAGATCGGTCGTGAATGGTGTACACCCCTGAGAATCAGTTGTCGTCGAATTGGAAGCTAGGTAGATAGGGTACTGAGTAGAGCTCGATGCGTTGATAGCGGAAGTTCCATCATAGAAGAGGGGTGTAGATGGATTCGTTGAGAGAAGAGCGTATCGACCAGGGGTAACGATACTAGGAATAGTTATCAAAATCGTTTTTATGAGTTCGACAATTGATGTATAGCGATAGACAGAAAAATGCTGATAGACTCACTTGTCAACAGCACTGACGGAGATTACACCGTCACCCGTACCAGGGAAGGAAGGATAAAAGAGACCCTCGGCGCCGGAATTTCCTTCAGCGGCAGTCTATATGTAGGTAATATCAGATCTATCTCAGTTACTATGGTCGCGTTGTAGTAGATAAGCGGTTATAGGTAACTTACGATGACAATTCCTTTGGCAACAATCCTCGAAGCTACGACGGAGACAGCATCTTCGCTCCAACCACTCGCGCCACCCAAGGACATGGAGATAATTTGGGATCCCTATGATGACCAGCAAAGAGATGAAGAACAGGAGTTTGTTAAGAAAATGAATCGTCTGTTGGTATCATAAAAACGACTCACCTCGGAAGCAGCTCGGAGCATAGCGGCGATGATCACATCGTTGGTAGCAGACCCTGTGCATCCGAACACTTTGTACGCGGCGATTGTAGCCTCTGGTGCAACTCCGGTACTAAAATAAGGAGATTGAGAGCGTTCAGACTTGTATTCTGTACGTAGAGCACGATACGTTCGTTGGACATACAAGTTGTTGGTGTTGTTATTTGCTCCAAAAATGCCGGCGACATGAGTACCATGGCCGGAGCAGTCGGTTGGGTCGGTACCCTCGACGGGGGTAGATGTTCCGCCAGTGTAAGCATTGCCGACCTGTAAAATAGGAAAATTAAGGAGGGAATAAGCCATCAGAATTATAACTGATAGGGGCGCAGAAAGGATCAATCAAATAACGTACAAAGTCATAGCCCTGTTTGATTCCAAACCACAGATCATTGATAAGGGAAGACAATGTATTTTAGTGAGACTAGACCATTTCTATGATGGGGACGAAGATAGAAACAGCTCGAACCTTAACGATTTTGCATCCCGTTCCAAAACATCCTCCGAGAGCGGGATGAGTATAGTCCACTCCGGAATCGATAATAGCCACTTGGACACCTTTGCCTTTGATCCCCAGATCATGGAGTTTGCTCACATTCGTCATGACGTGGGGAGCGCTAATTTTCCAAAGAGGATATGAGATGAAGGCAAGTTAAACAACAAACGCGCGATTGCTGAAATCAGTTAGGGCGCTATAGGTCCGATTATATGAGACAACGAACGACTCAACTAGGTATCAACGCCAGCCAGCGAGCCGGAGCGGGGAGAGAAATCAGGTTTGGGGATGAGTCTCACTGGAAAGGCCCGGAGTACGCCAGGAATTGACTGAACTGATGAGATATCCTGTTATAAGATGTTTGAGCCCAGGCATTGTTGACAGAACTTAAAGTCAGCGCGAATAGAACAAATGCCTGTCTGGCAACTTGTGGAAAGGAATAAGGAAGAGTACAGACAGCATCGGCAACAGAGATAGTAGCCCCAAGGAAGAGATCCTGGTTACTGAATGCTCGAAGAATATCGTGGACAATACCCCTCTTCTCCATATGAAAGCTGAAGGCTTCGTGAGGGTCCTGTGTAGCGAAGCGTAGCGGCCCAGTAAAGTCAACGTGACATGATTTATTTCGTGCGCACGAGGCAAGTGGGACACGGCTTGAAAGAAACTCACCATAGATCGCTTACTACTGACGGTTCCGGAGGTATATTCAATAATCCATTTGTTAGGAACATAGGTTGCCTTCAAAATTCCGTAACAGACGGCAATGTCCTCTTTGTTATCAGCTGATGTATGGGCGTAAATGTGGTCGAAGATAATGCTCACGCATCGAAAATTAAATGATGAAAAAAGGTACGTACAGGAACAGAACCAGTGGTATCGGAAGGATCAAGTACGGAGGCCGTGACCGAAGAGGCCAATAGCAGAAGAGAAGTAAGGAACTTCATTAGAGAAAGGGCGGGTAGAAGATCTAAAAAGATTCTGTGATAAGTCATAAGAAAGTCATCAGCTCGCGCGACGGCATATAGGAAAGAAAAGCGAACGGATAAAAAACTGACAATGAACGAAACAGGCTACTGATTAGCGGCCCAACGGATAACTTGGAAAAACGAGTGTGAGTAAAAAGACACGAAAGATTGAATGAGGGAAAAGAAGAGACAAGAGAAGAGATAAATCTTATCCGGTCTGATATAAGTATGAAGGCGAATGATGTTTGTTGTTTTCTTTTTTTTTTCGTCGATCACCCCGCCACGTGATAAGACGGCTGCGGAAAACTCACTGTTAGGGTTGCTCTTGAATCAACCTCCGGTATTCTTAAAGAGGGTTTCACTTTCCAAAAGTCTTTTCATTCTCTCTTCCACCTTCATCCTCAACCCTTGCTACATAGATACTTTTCTCATGTTACCGTCTTCTTCTTCTTGATCAGTTCTTTTACATCTCGAGTTATCAATCAACATATATGTAGTAAATAAACAGATAGATAGATAGATAGATAGACAGTACACTTTGAATTAATGAATCTCATACTATCCTTTTTCTTCTTCTCATCTATCTCCTACAAAGCAACACCGGTGCCCTTCCCAGGGCTGAGATTATACGGTCACTAGCGGTTTCACGGTCATGCGTGCGTCGTGAACTTGCTTTGAAGGAGTCGTCGAGTGGAAGTCGCAGCTAGTTGTCAATCCTTTATTGTTCTTGCTAACCGAGATGCCTTGGTATAGCTTGAGCATCCGCTGACCCAGGCTTCTGCAGAGATTTATCTGAACACACAACGACAAGACCTGTAGTCATGCACCTCTGACCGTCGACCAAGTTAAGGGATATAAGCACTAACGGTGGCATCAACATCAAGACGTCTCGTCCCACTGAACTTTTCAGCTTAGCTGAGATGGATCTTTTCCGGCCTATATTCAGACTAAATTCTCTGAGGCTCACTGTGCTTCATTAATCATTTCTATCTGTCTTCATAGATACGATCTGGCAATCTTGACGACTTTGTAGGACCCGAATGAGTAAGAAGATCTTAGTTTGTGAAGCTGTTTCCCAGGAAGGAGGTTTCCCACTCGACAAGCCGAACAAAAGGCAATAATCGATCCGCGTTTGACTTACCCCCTAAAAAAAAAGAAGAAAAAGAAAAAAGTCGGAATCACGGAGGTCCGTCTCTTCCTTCATCGATCCGTCCTTCCCGTGACTATCGCCTACGATCATTATCTATAGTTCATCTAGCGCATGATTTTTACAGAATACGATCATCATTCACGGCAAGCTCAAACGTTCCTTCGCTTTACCCCAAAAATAATTCTGGAAATCATGCGTGACATCAACGGACTTGCCGCTCTTTCTCGATCTTTCCTTACCCCTGTTTTCAACTATAAAAATCGAGCGCAAACGGTCCCCATCTCTCTTTCTGCATTCTACCTTCATCTCTCCAAATCACTTTTCTCTCTTCTCGACACTCCAATCGTCTCTTTCCACTCCAATCTTACCCTTTTCTCAATCACGCATCATGGACTCTTTCAAATCTTCAATTGTAGCCACTCGACTTGCTCCCATGCAAGCTAAGCTTGATAGCGCCCCTTCGGTTTTGCCCTTATCGCCTCCCTCGTCGGTCAAGAAGCCTCTCTCGGTCACTTCTTCGGACGAGGCGGACGCTCAGACCGCAAATTCGATCAAAGGTCCCGTCGAAGACTTTAACGGAAACTATCGATTCGCTCCCAGTACGTCTTATCACCACTTTGCTGACTTGCTGATCTGCTGTATCTGATGCCTCCATCTACTATTTTCGCCTCTGCAGTCAAGGAATACCAGGTCTCCCAAGCTATGACTTCGAGATATTACGAAGATCTTATGAAGAGTGCTATTTCTGGTGATTATATCCAATACATTATCATTCATCCATCTTTTTCATGGTTCATTTCTCCGTCTCACCTAAAACTCATCTCTCCTTATCTCTGGCTCTTTAGATGTCATCATTCTTGGTGCCGGAAGTGCCGGTTTGTCCTGTGCTTATGTGTTGGCTAAAGAGCGACCTGATCTTAAGATCACTATCCTCGAAGCTGGTGTTGCTCCTGGTTAGAATCTTCTTTCTTCCTCATCGTACATCTTTCATGATTGATCGTCTTGTCATACCTAACGAGATTCTTCACCCTCACTTATGTCCATCGGCTCCAGGTGGAGGTGCCTGGGTAGGTGGTCAGCTCATGTCGGCGATGGTTATCCGAAAGCCTGCCGATGCTTTCTTACGAGAACTAGGAGTCGACTTTGAAGACGAAGGTGACTACGTCGTCGTCAAACATGCAGCTCTGTTCACGTCTACTATCCTTTCCAAGGTTCTCCAGTTTCCTAACGTCAAACTTTACAACGCCACGGCTGCTGAGGACTTGATCACTCGACCGGATGCTTTGGATAACGGTGGGCTCCGGGTGTCGGGAGTGGTTTCCAACTTCACTCTCGTCACTCTTGCCCATGGCTTACAGTCTTGCATGGACCCGCAGACCATCACAGCTCCGATCGTTTGCTCGTTCTGTGGTCACGACGGGCCATTCGGAGGGTTTGCCGCCAAACGATGCGTGTCCATCGGTTTGGTCGAACAGCTGGGGAACATGAGAGGTCTTGATATGAGAAACGCGGAGGACTACATCGTGAACAACACCCGAGAGATTGTACCTGGGTTGATCGCCGGAGGTATGGAGCTTTCCGAACTTGACGGATCCAACCGAATGGGAGCTACCTTTGGAGCGATGCTCATGTCTGGAGCAAAGGTGCGGGATTTTTCCTACTTTTTTTTGCTTGACTTTGTATCGTACCCACCACTCATAAATCTGCCCGCTTTTCTCTTTTCAGGCCGCAAAAGAGGCCTTAAAGCTGTACGACAGTTACGAGCTTGAGGATGGAGAGGTCGTCGGCTTGAAGGATGCCAAAAAGACTCTCCAGCTTGCTTGAATGTGAATGACATTGTGTTTTGTGATGGCCATCTGCTTGAATTGTACACGCCATGAATATCGATATGAATTTCTTTCTTCTTGTGTGACCCATCACGTGACTCACTTCGTAACCCATTCAATAACCCTTCGAGTAACTACCGATTATCAATTAATGACAGCGATCATCGCCTGATCATTCCAAATCGGCGGTTTGCATCGTCAATCTTTTGCTGAACTGAGCCTGGATCCTTTAGCATCCCAGATGATGAATGGACGTTTTGCCCTGGGGTCCTTTCTTTTTACACTCTTCGTTCTTCAAGTCTCTTTCTCTGTTTGCACTCTATAAATTTCCCTGATGGCCGATGATTCAAAGTTTGCAGACGTCGGTCTGACAGAGATCAGGTTGGATCGGCCATGGACAGAAACCGATACGGACGAGCTTTTGAGTACGAGAGACCATAGCTCGTCGTCTACTCAGAGCAATGGGTTACATAGAAGTGGGTTCGCCCTGCTTCAGCCCGTACCGGGATTCCCGGTGCCAGAAGATTTAGAATGGCCTCGACAGGTCTGGTTCGAGTATACTTCAGCTAAAGATCCAGATGGTACGACCCTTCTTCCCTTCTGCCGTATTCTTCATCGGGCCAGAGCTTACTCGCTTCGCTCTATCAACAGGTGTTTGTCTCGCAAGAAGAAATCATCAACTAGGAGTACGGCTGGCTAAAAAAAGAAGTCTTATGACAAATCCTTCACCCCTTTCTCCTGTACCAAACTCAACAGATGGGTCCCATTCTCCCGATCCTGCCGCCTCAGCCTCGGCCTCGGTCGACCTGTTTTCTCGCTTGAAGGAACCTATAGCATTCTGGGAAGAGCCGAGTGGTGTTTGGGTCATCCATGACGATTATGACCGAAACACACTCTCGATCGAAGATTTTTGGGTCCATTCCATTCAAGGAAGGAACAGAGACGAAGCCAAGAACGATACACACGGTGACACGGAGACTGCGAACAAGGATGCGTTGGGTAAAGCAGGTGCAATCTGCGCGATGGCTTGTGAAGCTTTGATCCAAGTGACGAATATCATCCAGGTGGGTCTGCAAAATATAAAATCACTTGGTCTTCACGGTCTCTCTATCCGCGACTTCAATCGTTTGTTTTGAGAGTTTCGCTTCATAGAGTCTTCACCAGCAACATACTGCGTTAACCGTTGTATCTCAGAATTTCTTTCGAGTTCGGCTTCACTCTATGACATCGAAAGAATATTATTCTCTACCGGAAGCAGCCCGCCAACAAAAAAAATTCTATCAGATTGAACTCGTTAACTTTTCGACCGTCTCGCTCTTCCCAAACTACGAAAATGGCCCAACGGTGGGCAACAGAGACAACCCATTCAGCCTACACAAAGATGGCGGGACGGATTGGGCGGATGGCAATCCTTCGATGGATAACATACTGACTAGGAGATTTCTGAAGTTTCTCAGTCCTGAAATGCTAAGCATGTCAAGATATCTAGTTTCGACACCAGCATCAGACAGTATGTTCCTATCTTTACAAATCGAAGCGTAAAAGCGAGCTGACATTGTCTGACGTATCTTATCTGATTGGCAGTCTTTGCATTCGGAGCTTTCGCGTATGAACTCGTCGTCGGATTTCCGGTCGAACAAATTCGCGCCATCGGTTTAGACTTGCTTTCAGATATACAGTAAGTTTTGGCCATATCTCGTCCTTAATCTTAAGGTTAATGAAGTTGATCAAATTACGCATATTTTCTCGTTTCTTTTACAAAGCTCTCATGTCACTCGAGAAATTACACCACCAGATATTGTGCCTCCTCAGCTGAGCACAATGATCATGGGTTGTGTTGAGAACGACACAAATGACAGATACTATGACCCTAAAACTCGTATGTTTTTCCACCTCTCATGTACCATTCTGTTCGCGTTAATTGAACAGAATCTCGATCTTGACATTTGACTTTTCTACAGTACTCTACGATCTGGTAAAGTTTAAAACTACCTGCCAACGGAAGGGTGATTCAAGTCGATTCATCGTAGGCGAAGCCGACCAAATCAGCCGATTCCGCATCTCAGAAGACCTTGTCGATAGAGAAGCTGAGCTCGAGACCCTCGACAAAGCGCTCCTGACAGTGAATGGATCGGGAGACCAAGGTCTCCTAATGTCGGTTTGCGTATGGGGAGTTAGTGGATCGGGGAAGAGTAAATTCACACAGCGTTGGGTAGAGGAGAAAGATTCAAAGAAGGCTGTTATGCTTGGTTGGACGAAGCTTGATCGTTAGTCCTTGATGTTCTCTCTATTCTCCTTGTGACGATCCATCTAATTCGTTTGTATACTCTTGATTTATAGAACACAATAGAAAACCTCTTAGTGGATTCACACAGTTGTTTGAGAGTCTTCTGGGTCGCGTGTTCTCAGGTAAGTCCAGTCTCTAGCATACCATTCGATGTCATAGTATGTATCTGAGTCTCACTCATATCTACAAACTTGTCTGAACAGACCCCCAAGAGGTTCACCGTTCTCGAACGTGGAGGAAAAAAATTCTGAACGCACTTGGACACCGGACCCACCTATTTCTCAGCCTGATTAGTGTCGAGTGGAGAGATTTCTTGTTACTTTCCGATCCGGATGTGGTTCTCCCCTCTAGCAATGAAGTCAATTGGGAAACATACATGTCAGGCTTTGAGATATGGTCTAAGAGGTTGCTTCAGGTGTTTGCTAGCCGAGAACGACCGCTTGTCTTGGTTTTAGATGATGTTCAATGGCGTAAGTTAAGCTTGTTTGGTAACAGCAGATTTTACAATGATTTCTAAAACCTGTTCTTTACGTTATTCTCAGTGGCTCCGGAGGAACTCTCACTGTAAGTTTGCTAAGTGCATTGTTTCATTTGAAGGCTTTCATGCCGAACTCACCTCAACTCTTACTTCTGATGATTTCAATCTCTTCCTGTTGGATCAGTTGGCAAACCTTGCTTAGACAAGATATGAATCAACTTGAGAATGTCCTTGTGATATCTCTCTACCGAACTCAATCCCAGGATGAAGCTCCACCCCCATCATTGAATCTACCAGCTTCTATGGACATCCCCATCAAACTTCTGAGAGAGAAAGGCGTCGAGAAGTTTCTGGCCAAATCTTTCTCGTGGGATACTACAGAGGGAAGGCCACCATCGTCTCACATGGAATTCTTAATTGCTTTTTTGTTCAGTCAAACACAAGGAAATCCTTTCTACCTTCGATGTAAGAACTCGCCTCAATCTATAAAGATACGCCGTCTGAATCGAGGTTGACACTTTACCTTCTTTTTTCTTCTGTCAGCACTTATCGAGGCGCTTGTTCGAAACGAGGTTCTTTGTAGGAGTTCTTTCGATTAATGCCACTTAAGCTGACGCATTCAGTCCCGATGTTCATGTGGTTTCTTTTATATTTATCAGCATTCCACTTCAGCATGTATAGGTGGCGAATCGATCTACGACAACTTCAAAAGCATTCGTCATTGTCCGTAGATGACTTTATAGAGCGAACTCAGCGGTCGCTTGCTCAAGATGTTCAGGAGATTATTCAGGTGATTTTATGTTCTTTGATTCTCTTCCCCTCTTTTCCACCTTGGCATTGTGCGGGCCGTGATCTGACTAAAGACTTCGATCAAACAGACACTCTCATGTCTTCGATCGCGAGCATGTAGAATGGAGCATCTTGCAGCTTTAATGAACAAGCCTCTCAAAGAGATAGAGATTTTACTTCATGGAGCTTCGACGATCGTATGTTTCGTTGAAACGTAATCATCAACACAAAGAGGAACCTTTCTGATTGCCTCTCTATTTTTTTTTTCAACCAAACAGGGTGTGGTCGTTGTAACTGGGAGAACCGCAAAATTTAGTCATGATCGGCAACAACATGTTGCATACCGTTCAATCTCTCAAGACCAGAGAGCTTCAATGCACTTCAAAATCGCAAACTACCTTCTCTCATCCGATTTGGCGGATGATTTTCTCTATGATGGTATGTGTCTATTTGATATCATTTGTATTGAGAGACTGATTCCTATATCGCCTTTACGGTCTGGGCAATCGTTTTAGTTGTCGATAATTTTCTATTTGCTCGTAATCTTGGTCTTCATATGCCGAATGAGGATGATCTGGTAGACTTAGGTAAGTTGCTATAGTCTGTTGGGCTTATAGCCAACATAAGTTAACATCTTTTCATGTGCTGTCTGTCGATCATTCTGATTTATAGCCTGTCAGGCAGCTCATCGAGCCAACAGATCTGCCTCATCTCAAATCTCATCTACTTACCTCCGAGCAGCTGATGACATCGCCCATTTTTCAAAACCTGAAGCTTGGCTTCGAACACGAAAGACGTGTTTCATGTACACCCAGACCTATGCAGAATGCTGCGCTATGACATCTTCGAGTGATGCGGTTGTTACTGTGCGTTTGATATTCTGTTAGTATGATTCTGGCCTGGACTGATTCAATCTTGGAAACTTCGTTCTGCAGCTCGTCGAATTTCTCAAATTTTGTAAGAGTGTGCCAGAGGAGCTGGAGATTCGTACCAGTATTGTGAGTGCAGTTCTGTTTTCTGTTTCATTGCAGATCTCTCTAAGTTTGTTTCTCTGTGTAATCTTCTGTTTGTAGGTGAGATTATATATAGTCACGGGTGATCAGTACGTACCCTTAGTGCACAGGCTTCCTGTCATTCACAGCTCCATCTTCTAACCTCAAATCATTAAATGGCCATCAGTACGGCTGCCTTAGACCAGACTTTGGATGCGATTGCTAAAGCAGATCTGTCAAGCCTATCATCTCCTGAAACCCAGCCCAAACTTCCTGTCACAGTCGAGGATTTTGATGGTGTTCTCGAGCTTGCGCGAAACTCGGTGGAATCCGAGCTGCTTCTAAGGGACGAGATTATCATCGCTCTATGCCGTCTCGTTGGTGAGTTGAATAACATAGTGTATCGTCTTGTGCTTTCCACGATGTGAACCAACGGCTTTTTTTCTTTCGTAAAAAAATCTCTCTACAAAAGTCTATGTTGGGTAAGCATTGATATGAACTTAAAACAAAAATCGCAATTTGCCTCTTACTTGTTTCTTTATAGACCTACTCTCTATGTCACTCGCGAGGATCACGGACAAAGCGTTTTCGAATTGATGATTACTATAGGGATATCTTCTAAAGCTATATCGGCCGCTCCCGATCTATTTGCCCACCTGTTCACTGCACTTCCTATTAGCGCTCCACTATCAGTCAGCCTGGATACTCAGAAATTATATGTCGATTGCGCAAAGCAGCTCTCCATGCTCAAGGAGAGGAGCAGAGTAGAGAGCGTAAGTTGTTCTCTTATCCTTTCAGGATTGTTTCTAGATCGGTCGAAGCTGATCACGAATTTTAACAACCACAGAACTTCCTTTTGAATGTCGATGTTCAACGACTCACCCACGATCCATTACCTCTCGTCACTTTCGACGCGTCTTTTGAAGCTTCTCGTTCTGTAGACTTTTCTGTTATGGGTTACTCGATGGCTCAAGAATTTGCAACCCGGCTGCTCTCTGGAGCTTCGCTTGATTCGTTCTTCCGAAAGGTGCGCCTTTCTTTTGTTGTAAACAAATTTTACAATGCTTACGGCTGATATATTTGTACATTGCTTTAGCTCATGCGTTATTACACCAATATCCATCTCGCACCTTCTCATGCAAGAACTTCTATAGACCTAGTCGTCCAAGCTTTAGAAAACTTGTCCAGTAGCGAAGGCTCTCCTCAGGAGCTTAGTAGTGAGTCTTCTATTATATTATCTGACTTCATCTCCCGATGTATTCTGGCTTATGGACGTGAGATGTTCTTGTATCTTCAGAGCTCAACGGAAAATTTGTCAGCCATGCCACTGATTACAAGGCGGTTGAACCATTTCCTTTGTATCAGTTAGTGTTGATACGCTTATACTCCTCTTCTCATTTTTCGACCTCTACTGATCTCACTACGTATTTGCCCTTCTGAATAGGCTCAGCTGGGTCAGTGTAGAGCTGCATCTTGCGTTATTCTTCGGTCGACCTTATGAAGAGTTGAAGTGTATCATCGAAAAAGGCCCCCAGAACAACATCGATTTTTCATCTATGGTGCAGAAGCAAGAATGGTTAGTCAAATAAATCCAGTTCATGACATAAACAGGTTCACAGCTGAATAGAGTCTTGATGTGCAGGCTGTTCATGTCGAGTTTGATCACCGCTATTTATGGGCCAGAAAAAGAGCAGCATGCTGCAGACACATCGTTGGATTATATGTGTCGATTCTCAAGTTGTAAATACCTTTCTTTCAATATTCATCGACATTTACTTAGTTACCAATATTCATCTTCTGTCGATTATTTTCCTGAAAGCTGTTGATTATATTCTCCGTCGAGATATCGTCAAGACTCTTCGTCTGACAAGATCGCAGGATAATTGGTCTAGCGCGTTGAGCTCAATAGAAGCCATCATCGATAGGTGTGATGAACTGGAACGCCCAATGTTATCCGGTGAGTCAGAAACCAAGTCGTGGTCTATCATAAACTTCTGACTTGAATAATCTGGCTTGTAGGATTGGTCAATTTCTATACGGCTAGATGGCTACGTAGAATTGGTTGTGTCCGACCTATGCTAGGTCAGATCACCTCCACCTGCTTTTTTCCGGGGAATATTGGCTCGAACTGATTACCTTTCAATTTCTTGAGCTAGGCTACGCGCATGCAAGCCGACAAGCATATTTCCAGGCCAAGGCCCTTGCCCTATCGGAACTAGTCGCCTCCGAGTTTGCGGTCTCTCTTACGCCCCTCACCGAAGATATTGGATTCATCCAAACTCCTAGTGATTTAGTCGCTACCCGCATGATTCGGCCACCTTTGACCTTTCCAGATATCTCTCCACCATATTCTCCTCTTAGATCTTCGGTTCAACACTCGTTGGGTGCAGAGAACGTAGAAAAGGTTTTTACTGAACAGTCTTCGCCTTCAGAAATTGAGAACTTGACCTTCGTCCGATCAAGTCTAGTTTTGGCTCGTGAAAAGGTATTTAGGCGAGCCCTGGCTCCTTCATCCCCTGTCCTATCCTCACTGACGCATGCACACTTATCTATTGCGCTACAGGAACCTGACGCGATAGGTATATGCTCTCTTTGATCTGATCTAACCTTTATCTAGAGTATACGTTGATCCGCTTATGATCTTGTTGTCTCTGATAATTTAGTGGTCAAACTGCTTCGAATTCTACTTCAGGTATATTATCAGCTTGTTTTTACTGGCCACCATTTTATGGCACTTATACTTCAATTGTATCTATAGTTTGTCAGAGCTGATTATGGAGCTTTAGCTCTAGTGGATGGCACGTCATCGAATCTTCACCTACGAGCTGCGGGAGGTTATAACAATCTCTCTGTATACGTAAGTTAATGCTTAGCTCCTACAAGCGACGATTCGTTCAACTGACCTATCTTTTGGTGAACATAGGATGTCCCTCTGTCTTCCGTTGAGACCCTTGCTCCGGCCTCCACCCTTTTGAGCGTGTTTCGAACCAAGAAAGGTGTCTCTTCTCTCACTCCTAGCGATAAGTCAACAATGAGTGATCCATTCTTCAGTAGACACTCGCCTCGGAGTATCCTTGCTGTTCCATTGGAGAATCAACGTCAAGTAGTGGGGGTTGTGCTTTTAAGTAGCAAAAACTACACAATCCCGGCCTCTCAAATGCCGAAACAGATGGAACTTGTTTCATCCCTGGCAAGTAAGTATAGAATCCTCACCCAAGTTTCAAGTCCCTACTGACGTTTACCTTTTTCTGTAGCATTTGCCGCCATTTCTATCGAGTCATCCCTTTCAAATCGATCTTTGGAGGATATGGTAGCAACCAGAACGTACGAGTTGAGTGAGGCTATGTCATCGAAGCAGCAATTCATCTCTGTTAGTGAATTCTTCTTATCTCTGGCAGCCTCAAGTATGAATATCAGATCTGTTACTAACATTTTTTGTAATGGAACCTACAGAATTGCAGTCACGAACTTCGAACACCTCTTTTTGCTATTCTGGGTCTTGTGTAAGTCACTAGACAATATATGTGTCAGTTTGATTCACTAAGCCTAACTCTAAGTTTTTTGCGACGTGTACAGGGGTGTTCTCCAAGACTCTGCCGACCTTTCTCCAACTCATATGGAACACCTTGAGACCATCAGAAAAAGCGGGGATGACCTTCAGGTGAGTATTTAAGTTCTGGAATGAACAAGCTTATAGATCGAAACAATTGTTGACTATTTGTTGATTTTTCATGTCCCAGACAGTCATCGGGTGAGTCTTAAAAGTAATTTTTGAGGTTTGGCCTCTGGCTCTCGATAATAACCCCTGACCTTCGAGACTTTGTGGATTTAGGAATGTGCTTGATTTAAGTAAGATTCAAAGTCAATCCTTGGTCCCCGAGAAGATTCCGTATGATCTTCGATCGACGGTCGAATTAGCCGTAAGTGATGGAGTCGATTTGATTGACAGTGGACACAGTTCATTGACGATGCTGGGCTTGCTGGTTTTTTATATCGATCAAAGATTCAATCGGTCGCACTTTCTATTCAAAGCAAGGACATCGAGGTTGCTATTGCGACTGACTGCACAGACGACCCTCCTTCTATGTTAGGGGGTAAGCAAAACACACTTGGTGTCTTCCATCAGAACTGATGACTTACGTAGCCTTGTGTCGATACAGACCCCTATCGAATTCGACAAATACTTCTGAACTTCCTCTCGTAGGTTATAAATTATTTTATTGAACATGAAATACCTGAGTATCTGTTCACTATCAATATCTTTGACTTGTCTAGAAATGCTGCTAAATTCACCGAAAAAGGTTCAATATCTGTGCGCTGTAAGTTGGACTCTCTCAAGGATCCTGCAACAAACGTCTCTCATGACTCATTTTTGAGGCTGTTGTTATTTTAGGGGAAATCAAAAGAATCAATTCGAATGATAAAGCTTGTTGTGTTGAGATTCATGTTGATGATACAGTGAGTAGCAAATCATTCATTGCTGACTGGAGTGTGCCGGCTGAATCATGGTTCCTAATTCTTATGCCTTTCTGCCATCAGGGATTTGGAATTCCTGCGCACCGGATGGTAAGCTATCTTCGCTTAAGTAAACAATGTGAGACAAAAAGCTGACGGTTTGATACCATCCTTATTCTGCCAGGATCGGCTGTTCCAAGCTTTCTCTCAAGTAAGTGAAAAGTCTCCTATCCGCTCAGATCGAAATTATCAATTGATGGTGATATATCTTGCTTCAAGGTCGACGAGAGTATCACCCGGTCTCACGGAGGGAGTGGTTTAGGACTTGTCATATCACGTACAATAGCTCGGTTACTGGGAGGAGACGCTTGGGCAGAATCAACTTTAGGCAAAGGGACAACGTTTTCCTTTAGTTTTTTATCGGAACTGGAATCTCCTTCCGATAAGCATCGAGTACCAAAATATTCGACTTTAAAACCTTTTTCGGCTTGTTTGATATATGATAGTGGAGCGATCACTCGGCATTTACTGGAACAGAAGTATGTCGGACCTTTCACTCCTCTATAGTTCTGTCGCCTGTGGAAGTTTGCGCTAAAATATCTTCTTATCTGATGGTAGCTTGTATGCGTTCGGTGCCAAGCAAATTATCATATATTCAACTTTCGACGAAGCCCGATCTTCAAGCCTTGCTGATACTAGTTTCTGTGAGCAGGGCTCTCTCTTCGCATATGTAGTTTATAGATATCGAACAGGCTATTAATCTGTTTCTCATATAGCTTTTCTCTTTGTCGAGCCTCGTTATCTGGACAAAGAGAAACTTCAGGTGTTGGCGGATCTTCAGCCGAACGCCAGGATCGTCCTGGTGACGAGAATATCCGACTTGACACGAGTGACGAACAGTCTCAAGATGCCTAACTCGTTGGTTCTATCTTGTCCTATCCGGATAGAAAGTCTTTATGATACACTCAACGAACCCAGCGAGATGCAGGCTCCTTCAGTCCAGACCCCTAAGAAGAAGGATGGGTCTGACAAACAACTAGCGAAGGTACATTCTGTACTTGAGAGCCCCAGTTGTGGAAGTCCGCTGTATGCTAACTGCATTTGTGTGATTTTTATAGAGCAATCCGCTCAAGATATTGCTTGTAGAGTATGTTCATTTTATGTATAGATTGTTTGATACTAAGCTTAGGACTGATTAGCAATGCTTTTTCTTTTTCTTTTTTCTCTTGTTCGTGATCAGTGATAACAAAGTTAATACTGTGGTCGGAAGAAAGATCCTGGAGCGGTTCGGCTACATGTTTGTCTATTTCCTTCCTTTCCAGTGGCTTGATTAGCGTTGACGATAAATCTGACATGACTGGATGTGCTCGAACACCCAGGGATGTGGACATTGCATACGATGGTGATCAAGCTGTGAATCTTGCAGAGTCCTGTCGCTACGATCTGATCCTCATGGTTGGTTCTCTGACTGCTTTCGCCTATACTGCTGGGTGAACTCGAGTCTGATATGACCCATGAATGTTTTTCTGGGGGTATTTATCCTTAGGATCTCTCGATGCCTATATGTGATGGCTATGCGGCCAAACAACGAATCTCTTCGAGTCCTCTTACCGGACAACCAGCCGTGATAGCTCTGACGGCAGTAGGTCTTTAGTTTAGTTCATCACTTGGGCCTTTTGATCACAATCTGAGCGCGTCGGTATGCACTTTTCTTCCTCTTCATAGAACACGGATACAGACACGCAGGCTCGATGCAGAGCCGAAGGATTTCATTCATACCTTCCAAAGGTATGTCTATATATTTATATACATGTTAGAGATCGCCTTGTTTTACGCTTACCGATGCTTTCTTTTCTGAACCAATTGAAGCCTTTAAATATTGCTGGGCTGAGAGACGCTCTGCGTAAGGCCAAGAAGCAATAATTTATCCTTTCACACTCGCTCTTTTCTATATCTCTTCCTATTCAAATATACTAACCCCACAATCAGATACCATCTCCTTGAATGATTCTCCATACATTTAGACAACGAATCTCCATCTCTGCATCTGTATATTCTTTCGCTGATGTGTGTATGATAGTGTACTATTATACGAGACTTTGCCTTCTTATAGATCAGAACAGGAGCCTACACTAATCTGATGAGCGACTGTTTAAAGACGCATTCGTATTATCGACATTAAGTTCTCCGCTATTGATATCACTACACGTCTTGATTACTTTTAGAAAACCTGATTGGCCTCCTTTCTCTTAATTTGAATTCTGATTTATCTCACATCTTATCCGATTGTGTTATATCTTGCCAACTGTTTACATCATCGATCGGATCATAAGCCATCAGTAATCTAAGATATAGAACAGACTGTCCGTTGTTCCCGATACAATATGAAAGGCGGCAGAATGCGTTTAGGACTTTCATCCAATCGGAGCATTCTAATAATTGCCTCAATCCCAGGAGTAAGAATGGAAGAGATATCGAAACGCTTTGCTGCCATCAAAGGTGACTGGACCAATGAACTGAAGGCAGTGGTGTTCTAGATTCAGCCTGTTCGTGTACAAACGTTATGTGCCATACACAGTACACGATATTCCAATATGAATATACACAAACAGACCGCTACCCGGACGTCTTCGTCCTTGTTTTCTCCAGCGACAAAGTTACATGAATGTTTGATATTCAATCTTAGTCGGGAGCTACAATGGAAACGACTGTATGGCTTGATGAGCGGCGGTAACGGCACGTTTTAAGAGATACGGCTTCACTCCTCGGAAAGACTACTATGAATCCATAACACTAATACTGGCTCAAGACCGGTTCGTCCGCGATGCTTGGCGTTTATTCGCTTTCATCCACAATTGAATAGTCGAAAAAAACATCCAAGAGGTGGCGAGGGTGAATATAAGGATGGATGGATGAGCACGACTGGTCCGAACTCGATCAAATTTGAATAATTCTCTTGGCTTTGTTTTCGAATGGCTCATCTTCTGTACGACTAACTCCACTCACGCAGTTCCCAAACTGTCTGTCTTATTCCTAGGCCATTACACCACCCTGCTTCTCTTACTGTCCTTTTTTGTTTAAAAGAATTCTTGAAATGTACTCTAGATGTGTCTTCTTCCTGTTATCTCTTTCTAACTATAAAGAGACAGGCTTCTGAGTTGGGAACGACTTTTCTCTGATTTCTTTACTGTCCATTTATCTAATTGTTTCACCGGCATAATGTCCTCTATCCCTCCGACATATCAAGACGATCAAAAGACGGGAATCTGTGTCGAGCCTACCCATGCGCACACCAATGGTGACAGCTTCGACAACGACCAGAAGAGTTCGTTCGCAAACGAAAAGAAACAATCATTTGACGGGTCGGCGGATGCAGCTGCCTCCCTTGAAAATGAGCCGATCACAGGGTTTTCGAGAGAAAGATCCAAAGTGGAGAGAACGTTTCTTCGAAAACTTGACATCTGCCTTATCACCTGGGCCTGGTCCACATACGTGATCAAGGTGAGGACCAATATTTCTTTTCTTGCTTCTGTTTCTCTGCCTTCTGTCAGACCTCTTATTTCCCTTTTGCGGTTGTGTTTATTCTCCGACAGATCATGGATGGAGCCAATTACAAGACTGCCTATGCAAGTGGAATGAAGGAGGATGTGAGTGATCGGTATCGAACCAGCCATTCCGTATTTAGCATGCAGACTTACCCTTCCTGTCCTTTTCTCTGCATCACTCAGCTCGGCTTGTATGGTCTTGAACTCAACTACATGGACACTACCTACCGAATTGGATATGCCATCATGTTCGTCTCTGCTTTGCTTGGTTGTTGTCCGCGCCGAAGCTGACCTTCTGTCCTTTATCTCTTACTATCTATATAGGGTCATACCTTCTCAGATCATCTTGACCAAGGTCAGACCAAGTATGTGGTTGCCCGGAGCGGAGATGCTCTGGGGTCTCATGACTGGTCTCTTGGCCGCTTGTCACAACGTTCGAGCCATGTACGCCCTCCGGTTCTTTATCGGGCTCTTCGAGGCTAGTGCCTACCCTGGAAGTGAGTTGGTCGTTCACTTCAACAAGCTCTCGGAAGCGCATACTGACTGTTTCGTCCAATGGCCGTACCTCTGCAGTCATCTGTGTACTTTGCTCGTGGTAGTAAGTTCATTCAATCTTTGAGATGCTTCTCTTGAAAATTGTTGGCTCATCTAACACACGACATTCTTTCTAAATAGCACGCCAAGGGAACTCGCTGCTCGAATTGCCATCTTTGGTACAAGTTATCCTGCGGCCAATATGTTTGTTGGCTTCATGCAAGCCGCTTTACATACCAATATGAACGGCGTCGCTGGGTTGGCTGGATGGAGATGGCTGTGAGTGGATTGCCTTTTTTTGCTATCATTATTTTCAGATGAATCGATCTTGACGTCTCCTGTTTTTCTCATTTTACAGGTTTGTATTCAACGCGTTGATGACCGGTGTCGTCGCCCTCTTTGGACATTTCCTGATTCCCGATGATCCGGTCACCACGAAGGTGCTCTGGTTGAATGATGAAGAGAAACGTTTGGCTTTGCTTCGAATGAATGAGGTTGAGAAGTTGCCTCCTACCAAAATGAGCTGGGGCATCATCAAAAAGATTTTTTCCAACTGGGTTGTATACGTCTTTTGCCTTGCTTACTGGTTAGCTTCTTTGTCTTTCTGTTTCTCCTCTTCTCGCTATCCAAGCTGAAATCTGAATTATCTTGCTATCGACCGTGCAGCACTTGGTCATGGGCCCAAAACTCTAACTCTTGGATCGTTCTTTTCCTCAAAGCTGAGAAAAATGCGGACGGAACCAAACGGTTTGGTATCTCGCAACTCAATATGATTCCCATTGTTGGTTATGCCATTCAGATGATCGCCATGGTAGGTTGTGCCTGGGGGAGCGGAAAGATCGGAAAGAAATGGGTCTGGATTTTTGGTCAAATGATGACCATGTTGGTTGGACTAATCATCCTTGTCGTATGTTTCTTTCTCTTTATGTCAGCGATAGTCTTCATCAAATTGACCGTTCGTGTATTCCTTGGTTTTATACAACAACAGATCTGGCCAAAACCATTTGAAGTCAAGATGGTTGGATACTATCTACTTTGGCTCTCAAACGGTGTTGGTCCAATCCAGGTTGCTTGGATGGCCGATCTATCTCCTTCCCCGGAAGTTCGCGCAATCATCATTGGAGTGGCTGTGACGCTTTCTTATGTAGTGGATAGTTGGCTGAACGTGTTGGTTTACCCGGCTCGTGAAGCACCAAACTACAGAATTGGTTACAAAGTTCCTCTCGGATTTACCGTTGTTTGCATGGCTTCTTCATTCTGGTTTCATCTAAAGGCCAAGAAGAAGGCTATCTCCTCAGAGAAGGTCTAGATGTGTCTCTTCATTTTCTTTCCTTTGCTTTCCTTTGCTTTTCTCTTTGCGCTCTTTTTTTTTTGGTCTTCTCTTCTCTCTTCTCCTTACAATTTTCTTTGCTCTTTCTCTTTGCTTTTCAATCTATATAGTCTTCAATCTGTGCTTTTTCTCTCTCTCAATCGGTTTAAATTTGGATTAGATCAATTAAACCGTTCAAAATGATGTATATACATAGATAAACAAAAACCCCAACGACAACAAAAATCTTCTATATATTTCTCGCTATAGTCAGATGCTATTTCTCTAGACTTTCTGATTGCATTGCATTACTGCTGATTTGGAAAAAGGATATAAGAACGTAAGGAAGCCATGCATACTCAAGTCCAACCTTCAGACATAGTCAGATATCGAGAGAGCCAAAGAATGCGATTCAACTTGCCTAGGGTTGCGCCCAAGCATAGCTGTAACCATCCGTGTAAACCGAATTCGTCCTTTTTCACTTTCTCGTTTATTTCTTCTCCCTCTCTTCTTTCAACCCATCTCCCGTCCTGGTCGTTCTGTTCTTTAGCAAGTACAGCTCGTAGGACATTCTCAAGACAGATTCAGAGATTCTTTTTTCCCACATCTATTTCCTCTCTCTTGGATTCTTTTTTTCCCCCTTTTATTTTGCGTACGGCAACGGAAAAGAGGATCTTTAGTGAATATCACAAACTCTTGTCGGAAAAATGTCTCTTCCTCCTCCTCCTGGTTTTGACTCGGTTGCTATGCCTCCCCCTCCTGGATTTCCCTCTCAACCTCCTCAACCCCAGCTATTTGTAGATTCCAACGGTGCTGGTCCTTCATACTCTTCTTTGACTCCTGAACAGATCGAGGCAAAAAAGAGGAAATGGTTACAGACCCAGGCAAAGCGATGGGGTGACAAGCGAAGGGCCGGTGGAGGTGGTGGTGTCGATGGTGGCAAGCAAGTGAGTTGTTTTACTTCCTTTCCTAGGGCCATCACCCTTCTAGAAAATGTTTGCCAGTATAGATGGGCTGGGAACAGTGAATATGAAGTTTCAAGACGGGTCAAGGCTCGATCGAGGAACTGTTCTCAACGCGATTTTGCCTTTTGTGGCAACGTTTTTTTCTTCTTCTCTTCTTGCCTCGTTCATCCCTTTTCTTTCAACGGCAATCGAATGCTCATCATCGTATATCTATTCGTATCCTTTAGGATCTCCCTCCTGAGCATCTCCGAAAGATCATGAAAGATCACGGAGATATGTCTGCTCGAAAGTTCCGAAATGATAAGCGTGTTCACTTGGGAGCTCTCAAGTATGTCCCCCACGCGGTCATGAAGTTACTCGAGAACATCCCCAACCCCTGGGAACAGGTTAGAGAAGTCCCAGTATTGTATCATATCTCTGGAGCTATCACGTTTGTGAACGAGGTTCCTCGAGTGGTAGAACCTATTGTAAGTGTCGATTTGCCACCACGACTTTTTTTTTTCACTTTCCAATCAAGAGGATCGTACTGAACGCGTCTTTTTTGTTTTTGTCATTCTTACTTCAATCCGATCAGTATCACGCTCAATGGGCCACCATGTGGATTGCCATGAGAAGAGAGAAGCGAGATCGACGACACTTCAAGCGACTTCGATTCCCTCCTTTTGATGATGAAGAACCTCCTCTCGATTACGGAGATAATGTACTCGATGTGGAACCGTTGGAGGGTATCCAGTTGGAGTTGGACGACGAGGAAGACGCTCCTGTTCTCGATTGGTTCTACGATGCCAAACCGCTGCTCGACACCCCTCATATCAATGGAAGCAGCTACCGGAGTTTCTCATTGACGCTCCCCCAGGCAGCCAACTTGTACCGTTTGGGAAGGACACTGCTTAGCGATTTCGCAGACAAGAACGCGTTTTACTTGTTTGATCTCAAGAGTTTCTACACTGCTAAGGCTTTGAACATGGCTATTCCTGGTGGACCCAAGTTCGAGCCCTTATACCGAGACATGGATTCATTCGATGAGGATTGGAATGAGTTCAACGACGTTAACAAGGTCGTCATCCGAAACCAGATCCGAACAGAGTACAAGGTTGCTTTCCCTCATCTCTACAATTCTCTTCCTCGATCGGTCCAGATCGGTGTCTACCACGAGCCCAAGAATGTTTATATCCGAACTGAGGATCCCGACCTTCCCGCTTTCTATTTTGATCCTCTGATTAACGTAAGTTTTTTCTTCTTCATATATATATACTCTATCTAAAGGCTGGCCGTATCTCAAAGAACACCATTTTTTTTGGTCTTTTGTCATTTTCTTAGCCCATCTCTTCCCGAGCAGTTGAAGCTGCTAACCTCCCTGCTATTTCTCATGAGGACACCGTGTTCCCCTACGGAGAGGATGAGGATGATTTTGAGCTCCCCGAAGAATGCGTGCCGTTCTTACAGGATCAGGACCTTAGCAACGATGACACTGCTGATGCTATCGCTCTTTGGTGGGCTCCTTATCCATATGATAAGAGAAGCGGCAGGACGCGACGAGCGCAGGATGTTGGTTTGGTAAAGGATTGGTATTTGGAGCACTGTCCTCCTAACCAGCCAGTCAAGGTCAGAGTATCGTACCAGAAGCTCGTAAGTCTCCTTGTGCCCTTTTCCCGTTAGGAATCAGCCTCTCGAGCTCATTGTCTGACTAACTTGATCCGAATTCATTACGTCTAGCTTAAAATTTATGTGTTGAACGCCTTGCACCGACGACACCCCAAGCCCCAAACTAAGCGTAATTTGTTCAGATCGCTGAAGAACACCAAATTGTAAGTGTATACTTCTGATGACTCTTTCCATATGTATGTAAAGTTGATCGGCCTTTGTTTCTTAAGCTTCCAATCAACTACGCTTGATTGGGTCGAAGCTGGTCTTCAGGTTTGCCGACAGGGTTACAATATGTTGAACCTTCTTATCCACCGAAAGAATTTGAACTACCTGCATTTGGATTATGTGAGTCGTTCTCAACGAGGTATTCTTTTCACAAACTTATTGACCTTTTTCGACGTCATCTGCTATTCTGTCTTGTAGAATCTTAACTTGAAGCCGGTCAAGACACTTACTACTAAGGAGCGAAAAAAGTCTCGATTCGGAAATGCCTGTATGTACCTACTTTCCCTGCCTGTAGATATCATCAGGCTGTGACTGATCAAAATTTGGTTCTTATCCTGGTTTGTATCTCAGTCCATCTTTGCCGAGAAATCCTTCGACTTACCAAACTCATTGTCGATGTCCACGTTCAGTTCCGTCTCGGAAACATTGACGCTTTCCAACTTGCCGATGGTTTACAGTACATGTTTGCTCACGTTGGACAACTCACCGGAAGTACGTACCGCTCTCGTGTTGATGAGTACCTTGCATGGTGTTAACCGGTTACTTCTAACTTTGTACACAATAGTGTACCGATACAAGTACAAGCTTATGAGACAGATCAGGATGTGCAAGGATCTCAAGCACTTGATATACTACCGATTCAACACTGGCCCTGTCGGTAAGGGTCCTGGAGTGGGTTTCTGGCAGCCTGGATGGAGAGTTTGGTTGTTCTTCATGAGAGGTATAGTTCCTCTGCTTGAGCGATGGCTCAACAACTTGTTGGCTCGTCAATTCGAGGGGTCAGTCGTTTCCCTCTTAGTTACTTTACGCAATCTGACGCTCTCATTTTCCATCATACTGATACGATTTTGTTCTGACCTCCTCCAGTCGAAATGCCAAGGGTGTCGCCAAGACGTTAGTTTGAAGTTTCTTCTTTCTAGTAATACGATCGATAACGCATCCTGATCTTGCTTCTTTCACATCGACAGTGTCACTAAGCAGCGGGTCGAATCTGTAAGTCATGATTCGGCTTTGATACGGGTAATGCGTAGATTAACGAGTATATCTGTTCGGTTTTTAGCACTTCGATCTTGAGTTACGAGCGGCCGTCATGCATGATATTCTCGATATGATGTATGTATTTCCCTAGTTCGGTTTGTTCGCTTTCGTCAGCTGCTTACTTTCTTTCTTTTCTCTTCTATCAGGCCCGAGTCGATCAAGCAGAACAAAGCAAAGACTATTTTGCAGCACTTGTCTGAGGCCTGGCGATGCGTGCGTCACGTTTCTCTCACTTCCTCTCCAATATGTACTGCTTAGTTCTGACTTGTTCTGCGTTCATCTCTATCTCGACTCATAGTGGAAGGCCAACATTCCCTGGAAAGTCCCTGGAATGCCCACAGCTATCGAGAACATCATCCTTCGATACATCAAGTCTAAGTCTGATTGGTGGACTTCAGTCGCGCACTACAACCGAGAACGAATTCGTAGAGGAGCTACTGTTGATAAGGCAGTGTAAGTACATCCAACCGTTCGATAGGTGACATGCTCAAAGCGAACTGACGTCAATGATTGCTTCTATTTTTTAAAAAATTTGTGTTGGGTGCGAGAATAGGGTCAAGAAGAACTTGGGTCGACTTACTCGTCTCTATCTCAAGGCCGAGCAGGAGCGACAACACTCGTACCTCAAAGATGGACCTTATATCTCGAGTGAAGAGGCCGTTGCTATCTACTCTTCGGTCGTTCACTGGCTTGAGAGCCGAAAATTCGGTACGTGACTTTGTTTCGCTCGTCTGAGGTTGATACAATACTAACCGGCCAACTTTTGATGGATATCACAGCTCCTATTCCTTTCCCGTAAGTTTCGCCTCCACATTGACTGATCACCATTTTAGCTCCAGGCTAATCCTCATCTAACCACGCTACTCCCCGATCCTGTTTAAACTAGTCCTCTATCGTATAAGCATGATACCAAACTTTTGGTCTTGGCCCTTGAGAAGTTGAAGGAGGCTTACAGTGTTCAGGGTCGACTAAATGCATCTCAGCGAGAGGAATTGGCTTTGATTGAACAGGCATAGTGAGTTGTTCTCTTCTCGATCTTCAATAACTAGGACGCTCTCTGATTGATGATTTGTCTTCTATCACCATAGTGACAACCCTCACGAGTGTCTTTCTCGAATCAAGCGATTGCTTCTCACTCAGCGAGCTTTCAAGGAGGCCGGAATAGAGTTCTTGTAAGTTTTTATCTGATCAAAACTCGATTTTGCTCGAATATTTACGATAATTGCAATCCTTATATGTAACTTTTAGCGACACATATGACAAGCTCATCCCTTGTTATGATATTGAGCCCGTGGAGAAGATCACCGATGCCTATTTGGATCAATTCTTGTTCTTCGAGGCAGACAAGCGTGGTCTTTTCCCTGCTTGGATCAAGCCCGCCGATACTGAGCCCCCGCCGCTTCTTGTTTACAAGATGGCTCAGGGCGTCAACAACTTGGTATGTTCGCTCATCCTCTTTTCGCCACAGTAATACCGAAATCATATATGTCTAATTTTTTTTTGCATTGTTGAACAGACCGACGTCTGGGAGACAAGTGAAGGACAAGCCAACGTTATGATGGAGACTGTTCTTGCTAAGGTTTACGAAAAAATGGATCTTACCCTCCTCAACAGGTTGTTGAGATTGATCCTCGATCACAACTTGGCAGACTACATTACTGCCAAGAACAATCCTGTGTTGACGTACAAGGATATGTCTCACGTTAACACGTTTGGTATGATTCGAGGTCTTCAATTCTCCGCTTTCGTCTTCCAGTACTACGGTTTGGTCTTGGTATGTATTGGCTTTTTAAGTTGCGTTCTGAGAAGCAGTCAGTGTTGTAGAGACTGATCACGACGGCTTGGTATCTACTGGGGTTTGTAGGATCTTCTCATCCTCGGTTTGCAAAGGGCTAGTGAAATGGCTGGTCCCCCTCAGCTTCCCAATAACTTCTTGCAGTTTAGGGACACGGCCACCGAGACTCGACACCCCATTCGTCTCTATACTCGATACGTTGACAGGATCCATATCTTCTTTAGGTTCGAGGCGGATGAGTCCCGAGACTTGATCCAGCGATACCTCTCGGCCAACCCTGATCCCAATAATGAAAACGTCATTGGGTTCAACACCAAGAGATGTTGGCCACGAGATTGCAGGATGCGACTTGTCAAGCACGATGTCAACCTTGGACGAGCAGTGTTCTGGAACGTCAAAAACTCTTTGCCTATGTCATTAACTACCATCAACTGGGTACGTAGGCTTTCCTTCATAGCAAACCAGAGAGATTTGAGACGTTTTTCTAATTTTTGTGCTCTTCTCAATTTTAAAAGGATGATTCCGTTGTCTCTGTCTACTCGAAAGATAACCCTCAGATTTTGTTCTCCATGTGTGGATTCGAAGTCCGAATCTTGCCCAAGATTCGAACGCTCACCGAAAGTTTCTCCCTCAAGGACAGTGTTTGGAACTTGAACAACGAGCAGACAAAGGAGCGAACTGCTCAAGCTTTCCTTCGAGTTTCAGACGAAGGTGTTCAGCAGTTTAACAACCGAATCCGACAGGTTCTCATGTCATCTGGTTCCACTACGTTCTCCAAGATTGTCAACGTTAGTAGTTCCACTTCAATCATCTCTGAGCGCACATAAAGATTTACATTGATGTTCTCTTTCTCTTTTAGAAATGGAACACTGCGATCATTGGTTTGATGACCTACTACCGAGAAGCCGTCGTTCACACCAACGAGCTTCTTGATTCTCTAGTCAAGGCCGAGAACAAGATTCAGACTCGAGTCAAGATTGGATTGAACTCAAAGATGCCTTCCCGTTTCCCTCCTGTAGTCTTCTATTCCCCTAAGGAGTTAGGAGGTCTGGGTATGTTGTCGATGGGTCACGTGTTGATCCCTCAGTCCGATCTTCGATGGTCCAAGCAGACGGATATTGGTGGTATCACCCATTTCCGATCTGGTATGACCTCGACTGAGGATCAGCTTATCCCTAACTTGTTCCGATACCTTCAACCTTGGGAGGCTGAATTCTTAGACTCTGCTCGAGTCTGGAGTGAGTACTCCATGAAGAGGAAGGAGGCTGCCGCCCAGAACCGAAGGTTGACCCTTGAGGATTTGGAGGACAGTTGGGATCGAGGAATTCCAAGAATCAACACACTCTTCCAGAAGGATCGACACACCTTGGCTTACGACAAGGGATGGCGAGTCCGAACCGACTGGAAACAGTACCAGCTCTTAAAGCATAACCCTTTCTGGTGGACTTCCCAGCGACACGACGGAAAGCTCTGGCAGCTCAACAACTACCGAGTTGATGTCATTGCTGCTCTCGGAGGAGTAGAGAGTATTCTGGAGCACACTTTGTTCAAGGGAACATACTTTCCCACTTGGGAGGGTCTCTTCTGGGAGAAGGCCAGTGGTTTCGAGGACTCGATGAAGTTCAAAAAGCTTACAAACGCCCAGCGTTCTGGTTTGAACCAAATTCCTAACCGAAGATTCACTCTTTGGTGGAGTCCTACCATCAACAGAGCCAATGTCTATGTCGGTTTCCAGGTCCAACTTGATTTGACCGGAATCTTCATGATGGGTAAGATCCCTACCCTGAAGATTTCTCTCATTCAGATCTTCCGAGCGCATTTGTGGCAGAAGATCCACGAGTCTGTCGTTATGGACTTGTGTCAGGTGTTCGATCAGGAGCTTGAGGCTTTGCAAATCGAGACTGTTCAAAAAGAGACGATTCATCCCCGAAAGTCTTACAAGATGAACTCGTCTGCTGGAGATATCCTTCTTTTCTCGGCCTACAAGTGGAACATTTCTCGACCTTCCTTGTTGACCGATACCAAGGATGTGTTGGATGGTACAACCTCAAACAAGTGGTGGTGTGATGTTCAGCTCCGATGGGGAGATTTCGATTCGCACGATATCGAGCGATACACTCGATCCAAGTTCCTCGATTACACTTCCGACTCGATGTCGATCTACCCATCCCCCACTGGAGTTCTGATTGCTATCGACTTGGCTTACAACTTGCACTCGGCTTACGGAAACTGGTTCCCTGGAATGAAGCCTTTGATCCAGCAGGCGATGGGTAAGATTATGAAGGCAAACCCTGCGCTATATGTTCTTCGAGAGCGAATCCGAAAGGGTCTTCAGCTTTACTCGTCCGAGCCAACGGAGCCTTACTTGAACTCTCAGAACTACTCGGAGTTGTTTAGCAACCAGATCATTTGGTTCGTTGACGATACCAACGTTTACCGAGTTACCATCCACAAGACGTTCGAGGGTAACTTGACAACCAAACCTATCAACGGAGCTATCTTTATCTTCAACCCTCGAACTGGACAGCTGTTCTTGAAAATCATTCATACTTCCGTCTGGGCTGGTCAGAAACGTCTCGGACAGCTTGCCAAGTGGAAGACCGCAGAAGAAGTGGCTGCTTTGATTCGATCGCTTCCAGTTGAAGAGCAGCCTAAGCAGGTAATCGTTACCCGAAAGGGTATGTTGGATCCTCTCGAGGTTCACTTGCTCGATTTCCCCAACATTGTCATCAAGGGTAGTGAGCTTCAGCTTCCTTTCCAGGCGACGATGAAGATGGAGAAGTTCGGAGATCTTATTCTCGTAAGTTTTGAACGTGTACTTTTCCACTTTTTACTCAGTAAACTGACCTGGAATACCTCTTTTGTTCATCTAGCGAGCTACCCAACCACAAATGGTACTCTTCTCTTTATACGACGATTGGCTGAAATCTATCTCCTCATACACCGCTTTCTCCCGTCTAATCTTGATCCTCCGAGCTCTTCACGTCAACAATGAGAAGGCCAAGATCATTTTGAGGCCTGATAAGTCTGTCATCACTGAGACCCACCACATCTGGCCTTCTCTCAATGATGAAGATTGGATGAAGGTCGAGGTTGCCTTGAAGGATTTGATCTTGACCGATTTCGGAAAGAGGAACAGCGTCAACGTTGCCTCCTTGACGGCGAGTGAGATCCGAGATATTATCTTGGGTATGGAGATCGCTGCTCCTTCCATCCAGCGACAGCAGATGGCTGAAATCGAAAAGTCGACCGAGGCTCAGGCTCAGATCACTTCGATTCAGACCAAGACGACCAACATCCACGGAGACGAGATTCAAACGGTGACGACGACGAATTACGAGAACCAGGTGTTCTCATCCAAGTCTGATTGGCGAGTCCGAGCCATCTCATCTACCAACTTGCCGCTTCGAGTTCAGCACATTTTCGTTTCGAACGATGATGTCAAGGATGACGCTACCAGTTTGACATTCGTCATGCCAAAGAACATTCTTCGAACGTTCATTGTCAACTCTGATCTTCGAACCCAGGTGGCTTGCTACTTGTATGGATCCAGTCCTGCCGATAACCCTCAGGTCAAGGAAATCAAAGCTGTCGTGTACGTGCCTCAGCGAGGAAGCAACACTGCTGTCGAGCTTCCTACTCTACTACCTCAACACGAGTTCTTGTTGCAGGGTTTGGAGCCTCTTGGTTGGTGTAAGACTCAGTCTGCCGAGGCCCAACACCTTGGACCTTTGGATGTGAGCGCTCAGGCAAAGATCATGTCGGCCAACCCTGAATGGGCGCCAACTTCGATCTGCTTGACTGCATCGTTTACTCCCGGATCTATCTCTCTCTCCGCTTGGGAGCTCACTCCTGCCGGATTCGAATGGGGAAGGAAACAGACCGATCTGAGCGGAAACATCACTGGGTTCTCTGCCTCCATGGCTAACCGGGTGCAACTGTTACTTTCAGATAGGATCTTGGGTTCCACTCTCGTTCCCACTGGAGACGTTTGGAACTACGGTATCGGTCTCTCCCAATTGTTCTCACCTACGATGCCATACTCTGTCTCACTCGGAACGCCTAAACCTTTCTGGGACGAGATCCATCGACCGGCCGCTTTCTTGTCGTTTGCTCAGCTAGAAGGTGACGACGATGCAGACTTGGAGAACAGCTTTGCCTAATCCTTGATTGTCTTTCCCTACGTTTTCTTTCTTATCTCTTTCGAATACTTTTAAATATATCTTGCCGACTTGTATTCCTCTCTTTGGTACATGGTTTGTTCCCCTTATCAATATGATCATGAAGTTCAAAAACAAGAAGAAACCAGTCATTGAATTGTACAAGAACATATAAGAAAGAAAGAGGGGAAGGTGTTGATCCCCAAGTACGATACCGTTAGACGGGAAGAAGAGAGTAG
>MVAI01000098.1:0-63103 GCA_014825565.1 Phaffia tasmanica | reverse complement strand
GTAATTATTGTTTTTTTTCTTTTTTTTTTTCATTGAACTACCTTGATACATTGGCTCACCTTTGTGTAATGTCCTGTCAGATTGCCGACTACATGTCCCGGAGAACAGTACCCAATCTTCGACCGTTCTTGGCCGACAGCGACAAGATTCTGGCTGCTTGTAGTACATTATGCCACCAGGTTGTGGCTCCTGCTCTCCGTGTTCGAACTAAGTGAGGAAATTTTATCTTCAGTTCGAAAACCTATCAAGGGTCAGTCTGATGTTAGTTTATATTTCAAGGTCTTTGGACATAGATCCCACGGCTCTTAGCATTCTTGTGGGGGTGACTGGAATACCCAATTCGATCAAAGTTTGGAGAGCTCTTGTCATTGAAGCTTTCATGAACGATTCTAGATTCTTCAATGGGTCGCCTTCCTCAGGGTCCAGATGGAAGCCTTTAGTCTGTTCCTTGATAGACTTTGAGAAAGAGCGATTCATAGAACTTGTTTGTACGTAAATAAAGCTTCAGGATTCGTGCATTTGTAGAATAAAGAGATAGAACTTACTGACAATATCTATCTTGGGACGTTGTTCTGAAGCTCGAGCTGTCGCGGCTCCTTCGGCTAATATATTTAGCAACCGAGACTCGGAAATGCTTCTTCGTTCGCTCAACATTCGTCGGATATCGTTTGCCCTTTTTGCCGCCGAAAAGAACCATTTTTTAAATCAGTTGCCAGCAATTCAGGAAAGCCTGGTCGAAATTTTGAGAATGACAGGATTATCCCCTGCTGTTCGGGCCGAGGTTTATCTTTGTATACGGATTTTGATCTGTCGGATCGCCGCCCGTGATCTCACCAACCTGTGGCCTATTATCTTGACTGAACTTGTACGTCCATTGTCCGCCAGTGTTTTATTATTCTGTACTTTGCTGATCACATGTATATGTTGATAGCTTCGAGTGTTTGAACAACTAATGGAGGAGCTACCGCCGAATGACTCCGAACTACTGTTAGAGATTTTGGGAGCCTGCAAGTTCCTTGATCTGTTGCTTGTTGTGCAGTCTGAAGATTTCCAAATGTAACGTCTCTGTCTTTTCAAACCACTCTCGCCTGAGTATTGATCAAATTATCTTCCTCTTGGTGAAATTTTTAGTCATCAATGGGCGTTCGTCCGAGATACTCCTTCATCGTTGGGTGTTGAGGAAGGAGATCGATCTGGCTCCTTGATGGATCATTTGGCCGAACTCATCAGAGACAGTCCACACTTTAGCAAAGTTTGTCGTTCACCCTCGTTTCCTAAATGCCTCCTAAAGCTCGATACTGAAATATCTATTCTCTGGCCCTCTCGTTATCTCTTTCCTTCGAGAAGAATGACAAACAACTCAACTTGCCAGATTTAGACGATAACTTGCTCGGATCATCCCAATCAACGAACACAACAACGAATTTTAGAAGACCCCGCTTGTCCCACCTCAATAAGATTAGTTCGATATCTGAACTTGAACCTTTCTTTGCGCATGCAAGCTCAGCAGCTTACCAAGCCCTTTATTCGGCCAGAGAGATTGATTGGGCAGCAGTGGATGATGGATTAGAATCTGAGCTTTTCGAGGGGTCAGAAAGATTTTAGGCAGATGGGGTGACATGTGATTTGAGGGGACTTGCTTAACGTGCTCTTTGTATATTTTACGGTGGACTTTTCATTCCGTTCCATTCTATTTTGTTTTAAGGAAACAAGAATCTATTTGGTGAAATATAGATATAGACCCGCGCAAAACAACATTGTCTCTGTCTTTGTTGAAACACGTTTCTGAGAGTAAGAGAGAAAAGTTAAAAATAGTTGTACATCGCAGGCGTTATCTATCGCACGTCCAAATATGACGACCGATATCGTTGTTGACGAATGTACAGGAGAGTTACGATAACAGAGAGTTGCATGTGGTCATATGACGATATAAATGAACAGAAGAACAGAAAGCAGAATCTGCCAACTTTGATATGAGTTAGGTGGCCTGACCGAGAAGATCTTGGTCTAAGACTGAATTAACCACATCCTCAACACCCTCTGTACTAGCAATATGGGCAACTGATCCTTTCAGTTTCTCCAGCCATTGTTCGATCTCAACCAAAGAGTTTTTTAGTTCTTCAATTTCTTCCGATGGTGAAAAAGCAGGAAGCTGTTTGTCTCTGAGGTGAGAGGGGGCGAAGGAATATGTTTGTGAACGAGATTGAGAATCAGCCGGAGGAAGGTAATCTTCAAGAAAGACTATGAAGTTGCGATGATCTCGTGATCTCGTCAGACTAGAAAAACCGACACAAGAAAAGAGAGCAACAGGAAGAAGAAGAGAGGTGGACGAACGTCTGACGGCTTCTGCTACTGAATCTGGTGATTCCGACCCTACTTGTGGCTGCTCCTTACTTTGTGCCGAACGCCGGGCAGTCGATTTTTCACCCTCTCCAGACCCAGACCTCAATCCGGTATGTCTGACAACTGACCTTGGTTTGACCCTCCCGGACCCATCGGCTGCGTTAGAACCTTCATATCTTAACCTTATTGCGGACCCGTTTGAGATGCCATCTCTTACGCCATGTAACGAGACAAGAGTCCATATGTTTGATATGACCAAGATACCTACGATCGATCCCATTACACCGGATCTAACAGAGACATCTGTAAGAGCAGTGAGGATGGACTGGACGATCCCGGACATTGCCTTTAGAGCAGCCAAAACGGATTGTATTGAGAGATCGAAGGAGTATTGAAGTAACGCGCGCTCTTGATCTTTGTGGTTCTTTATCAAAGAATCGTTTTCTGCGGAGGAAATGTTATTGGAATGACCGGCCGAGCTTAGATCGGCCTTCCCGATATTGGATCCTGGATCGGTAGCGAGAATAATTGATTCCTGGAGATCATCTTCGTTGTCGATCCCTTCTGTATGGAATTCAGTCAGGTGATCGGCGATATATGCCCTCATCGCAACTTCTAGATCTCCATGGGTAGATTTTTGGCCTGCCAGAGCCGAGCTCTCAATAATACCTAATTTTTCAGATGACATGAGTGACATATTTCCAGGTTTAACGACAATGACGGACAGAGTAGCAAAGCACGAGGAACGGACCTTTGATAAAACTCCTTCCAGTCCAATCAACCTGGGTTGTGACGATCACCCTCGTGCTGTTAGCCCCGGCCCACATCAGACAGGTCCTGGTTTTAACGGAGAATGAGCCTCCAGAAGGAACCTCCGGCGTTCTCGTGGTAGTGATCATTGAGACGTAGTCTTGATAATCAACATGAGCTGTTTGGTCAACCAGTTCGCACTTTGTCTGTTTCGGTCCAAAACCACCAGGAAGAGGTTTGATGTATGACATTGAGCGCGTCAATAGGTTCGTTCCAGATGATTGAGGCGCCCAATCAGAGATCTGGATATCTGTGAATGAAAAAGCAAAGTAAGATGAGCGTATGAACCAAGAGAAAGGCCGAGAGGACGTTTGAGTTGGGAAAAGATCAGTGAAACATATTCGAACTTACCCATGAGCTTTTGATTACCACTCATGAAATCCTTTGAGAACCCAGAAGTAAACATCAGGTTGTACAATTTTTCTGGGGTACTCGGAAATACGCTATCTAAAGCGGTCTCCGAATAATGACCACCGTTAAGCAGGCATTGACAAGTCGTCGGCTGCTTCCTGCTCTGAACCTTTTTCTTGCTGTTTCCTAATGGGTTGGTGGGTGAGTGCTGATAGGCGGCTTTTGACTCAGTAGCGAGAGAAGGCGAGGTGATGTTCTGGGAGAGAGAGTCATCAGTATTGGACAAGGAAGATCGGTTGGTAGCCAAAGGATCTATGGGGGTGGACAGGCGCCATATACTGTGAATGACATCAAACGCAGTGTCTCTCGATAGGAACGAAGCGAACGTGTGCTGAAGAAGAAAAGAATAAAGAAGAAAGCAGATCGTAAGGAAAGAAGAGGTGAAAAGGTTAGGGGTACGAAAGCCTCACCTTGGCGTCAGACGTGGTGATCATGATGGCGTTCGGTATAACGAACGCAGTCATTTTCTTATCAATTCGGCTAGTTTCGGAAAACGGGACGACAAGCTTAATGAGAAGAAAGAAGGCGATGAGTAGAAGGAACCAGAAAAAGAGCGAAAAAAGAAAAGAAAAAAGAAAAGAAAAGAAAAGAAAAACAGAAAGTGAGAGTGGAAGACATAGGGCGAAGAGACCAAAACCCACATTGGTGATCCAACCGAAGATGTTTGCATGGAAGCATATATGATTTTCTGATACATAGAGTCTGCCTTGTAGTAAGATATCTCTCTGAAGAGCGCATCCATAGTCTATTAAGAGAAGTATGATCTCAGTTTGATCAGAAATTGTCACCACAGAGAAAGAGAAAGAAGAAGAAACCTTGGAAAATCTCGGACGCACCCTCGATCAAGTAGTCGTCCTCTGGAACAGCTTTTCCAAAGAGAGCATGGAAGTCGGCATTGCGTTTGACGCTAGCAACAGCAAAACCAACGACTGGGAGATCATCCAGATCGTAATCTACCTGATCGCTTTCTTCGCTACCACTGGCGGATGGACCTTGTTGATCCTCACTGTCGATATTATCATCGCCGTTGTCGTTGCCACCATTAGGGTTGCTAGTATGAAAGTAGCCATTGGAGGGAGCTTCTCGGCCGACCGAGCCAGATCGAGTCCTATCTGTCGGGCCAATTGAATATTCATCGTCGTCGTCAGCTAGATAATTTTGAGGAACCTGATCCCCCTCGCTCCAGCCCTCGCCGTCCTCGTAATCGGTTCGATCGGATTCCACGGCATAATTTGAATGATGACACATATCCTGTTCAGAAGTTGCGTAGAGAGAATTAGCTCTGGTCCGGCTTACACCGTTTTCTGTCGAAGTGAACGAGAGTCTGATTGAGGTAGATCGCCCTGGGGAGGAAGAGGCGATCGAGGGGCTTAGTGAATGAGTCGTACTGTCCGACTTTTCGTTCCCTTTCGTAGGAATCAACCTTTTCTTTCGATCTCTCTTTCTAACAGGAGAGCCCGTGGTAAAAGAAGCAGCAGCAGTAGCGGCTGAATCACAAGCGGTTGTATCATCACCCTCCGACACCTGAGAGCCTGATCTGGAACGGAAACCCGGGATGGGAACCATTCCATTGGAAGGATTGATGAGGTCTTTGGACATGCTGACCAACGCTCCGGAAACTCCCTGAGACGGTTTCGCCTTTTTCGGAATTCCTCCAAACCCTCTTCTTGTTTTGGTCTTTGTCTTTGTCATCGTCGGCATTTCTGGTTGCGATGGTGATGATGATTGTAGTAAAAGAGATGAAGCCGGTAGGGTCTGTGCAGAGATTGAAGCCGCTACCGGTTGATGCGCCGATGCCGATGCCGGCACGACGGAACCCAACTCGGGCAAAGTGAGAAACTCTGTGGGCGAATTTTTTTGTCTTCTCTCTTCTGTTGGTGTTTGAAGGGAATCCTCGTCTTCGAAATTCTCGTCTTGCCGGTGGCCAGTCTGCCCAGGCTGCTGTCTGAAAGATCTTCCCATTTGGACTCTCAACACCGAGGCCGACGATGGAGACGGGTCGGCCATCGGGATCAAGACCCTTGCCGATTCAGGCGAGAGAAAGTCTGAAGAGAGTGGCTCTATAGATCTTTGCTTAGAGAGAGACGGGCCTTCACTGGAAGAACGACTCCCAACCACGGCGAACGAGCTAGAGTTTGCTCTGGAACGACCATTGTTGCTGAAGAGCTGGGACGATTGTCCAGGCGACTGTGGGTCCTTCTTATTAAACCTAGACGGGAATAGAGTTGAGAATGAGGTCGAAGACCGTGGCGAGGACATCTGAAGGTTTCTATGTATGTACCTAAAAGATGTAGGAGGGTAAGCAAGTGAGCGAGTGATCGACTGGCCGACTGACTGATGGATTGAATAGATGAATTGGTTAGATTGAATGCAATGGAGATAGATGGCCGGTAAAGAGAACTCGAAAAGCGGCGATTACGTAATCGAATCAGGGCCGAAATTCTAAATGGCATGACCGCCTCAAAGTCTAGACAACTGCCCTGATTCAATCACTGGGACCGTTTAAATTCATACACTCACACTCACATCGCGCCTGCCTCTGCCACTCCGCCTTTGGTTCTATCCTCTATTCCTCTTGTTGCTGACTCTCAATCAGCACCTCACACCTCTCCTTCTCTCGCAAACATATGCGCTTCAAGCTCTCGGCCGATACACCAACAGGTCCGCTCAAGGCGTGGGTCCTCGTTCCCGAAAATCTATCACCATCAGGAACGATTGGTCACCTGGAATCCTACCTGGTCGGTCTCTTTCCTAGTCTAGCTACGGACAATGATGGTAGAGACTCTGCAATCAAATTCCAACTGTGTCTATCAATTGATGGATTTGATCTCTTAGCCAATACGTCCGTCAATGTGATCGCTTCGGGTGATGTTGTCCAGTGGGTCTTCGTCAAAATATACGTTTGACATATATATGTATATATATATGTGTTAAACTTATACGTATATACATCCATGTATGGAGACTGACTGACTTTTGTATTTGCTTTAACCATAGGGCTACTCTTGTTCCAATTCCTTCATTCGCCTCGGTCGCGCCTGGAACAAAGCGGAAAGCTTCGTCAGCATCCACGCCAGACTCTTCACCAGTACCCTCGAAGCGAGCGCGCAAGAGTAGCGACCCTTTGCCTAATAAAGCCACCAAGAAAAAAGAGTTAAGAAAAGAGGCGAAGAGAGAAGCCAATGACGCGAAAAAGAAAGCCAAGGATACGAAGAAGGAAGCCAAACAGACAATGAAGGAAAGAAAGGCCAGAGAGGAGGCCAAGAGGAAAGCCAGAGAGGAGGAGGAGAATCGTTTGGCTGAGAAGGTTATGTCAGAAGAGTCGAGTGAAAGCGACGACTCTTCCTCTTCAGAATCTTCTTCCTCCTCAGCGCCATCGTCAGCTCCTTCGGTCCAATCGTCCAGAAAACCACAGCCTCCTTCGGGTCCTTTCCTTTCTGTGATACCTGAATCAAAGAAACCTTCCTCTCATTCTAAACGCTCTACTATCGTTTTGACTCCAATCATCCCCGAAAACCCACCCGTACCACCCGGTGCGGGTTCGACTGCTACTCAAGAACGAAATTTGCGAAGAAGACGGAAAAAAGCTGCGCTTAGAGCACAAAGTGCGGCAGCCGTGCGGCAAACCGTTGCGTCGGTTCCTAAGTTACCTTCTCTGCCATCGCTTCCTGTGTCTCCGTCGTCTTCCAACACCTCTTCCAATAAATTTTCTACAAAGTCGTCCTCCAGTTCATCTTCTAGCTCCTCCTCCTCTTCTTCCTCTGACTCGGACTCCTCTTCTTCATCAGCCTCCTCTTCAGCCTCCTCTCTTTCTCCTTCGTCGCTTTCTTCAAACCTGATATCAACACAACGCTCACTTGATTCGCCTGCCCAGCTGTCAATCCCATTCAATGCGTCTTCCAATCGAAATAAATCTTCAGCTTATCGCAAACAAGCAGCTGGCTCGATTCCAACTCGAATTTCTTACAATTCTGTCCCTCCTCCGTCATCTCTTTCCGCTTCTACTGCCAGTGCTACAGCTACTCGACCGGACCTCACCTCTATAAAACCAAAATCGACAGTTACTTTGGCGAATGACAGTGACACCCCCAACAGCACTCACAACAACAACAATAATTATAAGAACTATGTTAGATTTGACGCACCGAGTGATAGAGAGACCCTTCCTGGAAATATCTGGGTTTCGAGCGTGGATGTAGAATCGGATTCTTGGGCCAAAGTTGTCGGCTCTGGTGCTTGGGCTGCTTATTTTGGTGAGCCCGAGCCCGAGGTGGAGGTCGATATCACTCCTATGGTTCACGCCCGCACGGATACCGAGATCTTGTTGGATTACGGAGAAGATGAAGAAGAAGGTGTCGAGCGCGTTCTAGCCCCTTCTACTTCCACTTCTACCTCCACTTCAACTCTGACTTTTACCTCCGACATACCACCAAATCAGAGTGTAGAATGGGAAAGCGAATGGCCTGCGTTAGAAAATGCTTGGGAAGCCTTGCCGACCAAAAGTTTTGTCGGATTGAACAATCTTAAGGAGGGTAGTCTTGTCGGTTGGAAAGTTCGTATTTTATTTTATTTTTTGTTTTTTCCTGATCTGCTTTGAACTCTGTCTTGTCCGTCACTTCATTTTCAGTATCTGATATCTGTGACGTATTTCTCTATCTATACTTTAGGAAGTTACTTTGAACCCAAAAACATACACACCCGAGCTCACCCTTCTCGTTGGGCTCGTTCGATCTATATCCCCTGACACAAACTGTTTCCGATATACTCTCAAATCTCGACCTCAATATGAGCAGGGCTACATCGATGAAGAGCCGGCTGACGAGATGGAAGAGGAAGAAGTGCATGAAAGCCCAATCGCTGAAATCAGAGCGTTGGAAGGCAAAGTCCTAAAATTATGAAGGCTTTAATCTATCAAATGTATGACTGATTCACTATCATTATGATGGAAATCAACTTATATCATGAGGAAATAATTGAGACAGATAAATAGAAAGACACTTTACGTTCTCTTAAGGTGCAAGGAAGCCACAAAGTTGAACGAGCACGTTAAGAAGATTTGGCTGATATGATTGTTAGGCGATCGATAGATTCTGATAGGCCTACAATCTCATCTACACTTAACATCTGCCGTCATCTCATCCGTTGGAACACCATCATCATTGAGACCATCATCAGGCGCTTCCAGATTTTCTCCTCCCCTTCTTCTGCTTTTAATCTTCCGGTTCAAACTCTCTTGTTCTGTTTTTCAGGTGGACCGTTTTTTTTTATTCATCTGAACACCTTACCTCCTCATCTATTGAAACGAGCGAGCGATGGATGTCATTAGGATTCCCAAGGTTAGTCTGATACTTGAATCTTTTGCCTCTCCCCTTGTCGCCCAGCTCTTTTGTCTCTCTTTCCATCGTGAACAAGCGTCTACTGTTCAGATAATCTTTTAAGTCCGGACATATCTGCCCATCATTATATCTATGTGTTTCGCTTTCCATTCTATTTATCGTTTTTGATCCGTTCTCATCCGGCATGACACTGTTCAACTTTCCTATCTAGGTCGAAGGAGTCCAACTGGAACATAGAGGTCTTCGGTCGACAGGCACGCTCCATCTCACGCTTCATCATCTTATCTTTGAGTGTCCCTCCTCTCCCGAACTTTGGGTATGTTTTCTTCTCTTTCTGATTATTTTCATAAGAAAAGATCTGACTGAGCCCGATGAGCAGATTTCCTATCCTTTGATCAATCAAGTGAATAGACTACCTCAATCATTTAACGGCTTCTCTCCAATCTCAATTCGAACCAGACTGTTCAAAACATTCGTCCTCTTCTTTGAGGACGATTCAGCATGTTTGGATGTATTCGAAACCATCAGAGATTTGACTGTTTCGAGTATGTTCTCTTCTTTTCCTCATTTAGTTGGTTTCGTCCGATTCATTCAAGAACTTCGAAGCTGACGCTCCCTCATCATGAAACCGACCGATTAAACACACAAGACTCAATCGAAAAGCTCTATGCATTCACATACTCTCCATCACCACCTCTGAAGACATCTAATGGCTGGAACGTTTTCACTCCTCGAGAAGAGTTCACCCGCATGGGCGTAGGCAGCCGGACAAAAGCTTGGCGGTTCACGGACATAAACAAGGATTATACCGTCTGTTCTTTGCGTTCTTTTCTAATTTGTTGATACATCGAACGTCCTGGATGTTTTCTGTTACTGAAATCAACGTAAATCGCCTTTGTTTGCAGTTTTCATCGACATATCCAGGGAAAATGGCTGTGCCGGCCAGAATTAGCGATTCAGCTTTGACATACGCTGCAAAGTATAGGAGCAAAGAACGAATCCCTGCGCTCACGTATCTTCACTGGGGAAACTTTGTGAGTAACTGATGTCTTAATTATTCTGTACTTTTTTTTGGTTCCACGCGCGCCCCTTTTCGTGTTTTACGTCTGACGTTCTTTTGGCAACCCGTTGATCACTTGACGGGTGAACACAGGCCACAATCACCCGGTCATCTCAACCGCTCGTCGGACTCAAACAAGCTCGGTCAATTCAGGATGAAAAGCTGATTGAGGCCATCTTTCAGACCCACTTATTCAATGACTCTGCCTACACACCGAGCCCTCAAGGTCAAGCAGCTGGAACTCATCAAGTCTACGGGGCGACGGCCACGAACTTGATCGTCGATGCCAGACCGACAACAAACGCGATGGCAAACGTGGCCAAAGGTGCAGGAACGGAAAACATGGATAATTATAGACTGGCAAGAAAGGTTTACTTGAACATTGAGAACATCCATGTCATGTTTGTCTCGTTCTTCGGTTTTATCCTTCTTTTCTCTTGTTCAAGGTCGGATCGCTGAATACCATTTCTTTTTCTTTTGTGACGCTTCAGGAGAGATTCCCTGAACAAGGTGATTGACGCACTTAGGGAGAGTGAACCTGTTCCTGGGAGCAGCATAGGTCACACTTCAACGACCGACTTTGTTCAGCCTCCGCCGCTCGATAGACAGGCTCTTCGTCGCTCGAACTGGTTAAAACACACAACGTCCATTCTCGAGGGTTCCACTATAATCGTTCGAAACATACACATCAACTCGTCACATGTGCTCATACATTGTTCCGATGGTTGGGACCGAACCGCTCAGCTCTCGGCCGTCGCGCAGCTATGCCTGGACCCCTTCTATAGGTCGATCAAGGGGTTCATGGTCCTTGTTGAGAAAGACTGGCTTAGTTTTGGACACAAGTTTTTGGATCGATGTGGCCATCTGTCGTCCGACAAGTATTTCCATTCCTCGAACCAGACAGGTGGAGGAGGGGGTGATTTATCCAACTCGACAGTCAATGGGCAGGAAGATCCTATTTCTTCAAGTACATCTGGCGGAGGTGGCGGTGGAGGCGGTGGCTCCTCCTCAGCTCAGGCCTGGTTTGCTTCCGTACAGAAACAGTTTTCGTCCAACTCTCATCTCAAAGAAACGTCTCCTGTATTTCACCAATTCCTCGACACCGTCTGGCAAATTCAAAGGCAGTATCCAACTCGATTCGAATTTGATGAGACGTTCCTTCGGATGTTACTCGAGCAACTCTACACGTGTCAGTTTGGTACGTTTTTGTTCAATTCTGAACGTGAAAGGCGGATGCCGCCAGAGTTTGGACCCAGAGGTTCCACACCACCGCAGGATCGAACAGTCAGCGTATGGGATTGGGTGTCCACCGAGCATGCAAAGGGCAATTTTTTGAATGCTAGGTATGACAAATCGGAGGATCTAGCTCAGCAGGGAAATGCTGCGGTGTTGTTCCCGAACCCAAAAGATGTCAAGTTTTGGGCAGATGTGTTTGGTAGAGGGGACGAAGAGATGAACGGCCGACCAATAGTTATCTCGGAAGAACCGCCTACACCTACAGCTGGATCACTAGCAGTATATGAAAAGAAGGAAGATCCAGTGGTTGAGAAGGTGGTAGAGGATAGTCAATCGATCCAAGACAGTAAGCTTTCTGTTTTGGACGGCGTGACAGGATCTTCGTTTCCTTATCGACCCAGGCCAAACAAAAAGCCTATCATGTCTCTGTCGAACTCAACGAAATCGTCGAATTCCTCACCTACCGATCCTCAAGCGGAAGAAGCGGGATTAGGGTATGGATTGCTTTATTCTTCTACATCATCCTTGATGAGTACTGAACTCTATGCCTCTATTTCTAGAAATCAACCCTTATCCTCTTCTCGATCCATGAGCAACTACCCTTCTTCGTCTGCCTCTCCAGCTCGAGAGCCCAACAGCTCAACCTCCTCCTGGGGTGGCACTTGGGCTCAGTTCTCGTCTGGTGCCAGGAGCGCTCTAACGGGTGCGGCCAAAGAAATAGGAAGGGTTGCCAATCAGGCTGCATCAGTTGGGGGAGGAGGTGGAACGCATAGTGGAAACAGCCCAGGTGGTGGAGGGAACAGCGGTTCGCTAGGAAGAGAGTCCAGCAGAGGATCAAGTAGGTCTGCTTGGCAAGAAGAACGTCCGTTCTCGGTGGTTCCACGAAAATCGGATTCCTTGATGACGAGCGGCCATCTTGGTCAATCTACTGTAGAGGAAAACCCTTGGTCTGAAGAAGATCAGACTCCATCTGTTTTGCGCGCAGGTGGTGATACATGTTGGATTCTGGCTCCTGCTGCTGCCACCGCTATATCTTCGTCTTCACCGCTCTCCCAATCTTCACCTTCTGTTTCTTCTGCTCCTGGATTCGTATCCTCTGCATCTTTTGCTCCCAATCTTTCAGACCCCTTGCTCTCAGTTGCCGGATCACCCCTCTCGAACTCATTCTCGACAATTCCTCCATCAACATCTGCCTGGTCACCAATGCCCGCTTCTGCGCCCGTTTCAACCCTTCCCAGCGCAAGCTCATCGACATCTATGAACGGAGCGACCTCACCAACAAGTGTTCCTTACAGGTCTTTGGACGAATTGACAATTCAGGATGTGTTTTCAGACTCTAGACAAGGATTGTCCGACCGAGAGTTGATCTCGACGAGAGATCCTCTAAGGTCAGCTTCCTACTTGCCGACTGACTCGAGCGATCTTGATAATGGAGAGCGAAAAAATCAAGAGGAAGAAAAGTGGAGCGAGAAGGAAGGAAGAGCTCGATTGAAAAGAGAACCTTCATTGGATCCGCTTGGGGTTGGATTCTGACATGATCCACTTTTCATGTATTTATCTTTTACACTCTGTGCTCGTTTCTTCTTGAAACACTCATACCCCAATATATATATCTTAGAGCACAAGATCCACACAATGATGATGAGCACGACTCATAAATGAGTCAGGATTGTCCTGTTTTTATTTATTGTTTCTAAATAAGTGAGAGAGAATAAGTGACATTGCGAAAAGTAACGATAATCGTCATCGTTTCTCGCTTTCATCCGACCGGTCGACTCCTTCTCTACTTACCATGTAACTTTCATCATACCATCCATTCAATAGTCTATCTGACCAATTGACACGTCTTTTACGAGCTTACTGTAGATCAAAGCAAGCACCATGCCATCCTATTCTGATTCTGTTTTCTCTCTTCTGAACAAGAAGCAGGGTTTATCAAACCCTGAGGTCATCTACACCAAACCAATCTCTGCCGGCAACATCCGAATCAGGACTTCTGACAAGTTGAAACTGATGACCAATAAGATCGACCACGTTGGGTTGATCTGTATGCTGTTAATCATCGCCCTAGGGTCCATGTGGTTTTTGATGAGGATGCTAAGCACATGGTCGAATACAGGTGGAAAAACATATGATTATTCGGTAGGCCTAGATCTCTGTATACCTTGTCTCTTGCTTGATCTAATTTAACGCACGTTACACATGCCAATCTGTGTGATCCTATATCCCGTTCTGTGCGCAGGTAGTCGAAGGTTTCTTTCTTCAAGATGCGCCCCTGACAGGGAAAGTTGCCTCTGCTGTTAGTGTTGTCCAGCATTTGATTCAAATTGTTCTTTCATGATCTTTCTGACTTCAGGAAGAGACTTGCCCGATCAGGTACTTCCTCGGTTGGGTCTAATTGATGACTCGCCTACGCGATGGGATGATTTCCAAAGATCAATCAAGAGTTGGTCGTTCCGTGTTGAGTACTGTGCATTCGTTCTCACAGTGTTCTCGGAAAGATTGATTCTCTTGTGTCTTTTTCATTCGCGTATGTTCACAATTGTCTTTCTCAATGAAAGAATTGCAAGATGATGCTCCCAAGGGAACGTTCTATAAAGTCTTCTACCTCCAAAGACATGGTCAAGGGTTTCATAATGTGAGTCACAATATTCGAGACAGTATGCACATTCGGTTTTGATATCGTCAGTTTACCTTATCTCCTTCCGTTTTCTTTTGTTTCGATTTGATAGGTTGCGGAGTCAAAGTATGGGACTGATGTAAGTTTACTCCTTAGCCCACGATATTTCCCCTCAGAAATATGGTCGATATTGAATCTCATATGGCGCGCAATCGCAGTCTTGGAACGCCTATTGGTCTAAACTCTACGTCCGTTCATTTGTTCCTGTTTTTTACGCTAGTAACGATTCTATGTTCTCAATGAATTGACTTGGTCGGTAATTGAACTTATTGAATAGACTGATGGGAACTTGACCTGGGGTCCAGACCCTTCGCTCACCTCGCTAGGAATTGAGCAAGCTCAACATGTCAACTCCGTTTGGAAAGATGAGCTTGCGTTTTCTCCTCCCCTTCCAGAAATCATTTGGTCTAGCCCCCTGAGGCGAGCCGCAGAGTTAGTTATCCTTTGATTTATCTTGCTCGTTTACCCCAAACTCGGATCCTCGATCACTTCATTGAAACAGCTCTTGAGGACATAGCACATTGGTTTGGACATATCGAGATACTGCGATGGACAACACTTCAGGCGTTCGGCCAATGTTCAAAGAGGTCCGTTCATCTTCCTCATGTAATGAATTGAAAGAGCCTGATTTGTTTCGTACCCTAACATGCTTAAGAACTTACGCGAGAGTATCGGACTTCATACGTGCGATGCCCGCTCAACATGTAAGTCATTGTCCTGGCAAACCTAACCATCACATCCTAAATCTTACCTCTTTCTTTGCCTAAATTCTTCTATATCAAGCTTTTTTTCTCCAAACTACGTACGGTACTCTTCAAAACCCGAACAACACAATTCGGTTTGAGTTCGAATCTTCGTTTGAGACACATGACCTACTTTGGAAGCCTGATCATAGAGAGTCTGAGCAGAGTCAGGTGAATAGGACGAAGAAACTAGTCGATGAACTATTTATCGAACATCCAGATCAAACTTGTCAGTTAATAATCTTCGCTTTTGTCCCTTGTCTGTTGTCTTTTATAAGTTGCGTTGATTTGGATTTGAAGCACGGCTGACAAAATGGGACTCTAATTCGGCTGCTGTTTCTTCCAACCCAACAGTCGTTTCTCTGGTTGGTCATGGTGGGACCATCAGTTCATTCTTCAAACTAGTCGGGCATAAGGTTTGCTTTTTGTCGCCGTTCTCTGCTTCGAAGGAGATTTGATCAGGCAGGCGTAGATTGCTTACCCTCTTGTGTTTGTGATATAGCATTGCGAAGCTCCTACTGGGTGTAGGTCCCCCAAGCATATATTCTTCTCCTTTGCTTTCGACCAAAAAAATGAAGGCTGACATTCCGTCTTCTCTCATCCTAATCCATTCATGTGATCAGCGCTTATACCAGTCATTGTCCGAGCCAAAGCGACATAAATATATGCGCCCACAAAAATTCGTTCAGGTACCGTCTATCATCTAAGTCAAGGGTATGCGATCACAAATCTTTCCTCATCGATGATTGTGTAGAGGGGTCATACAATAAAGTAAATCACAAAGAGAAGGCAATGGACAAATTTTATTAAAGGAATGAAGAGAAAGACAAGAAGACAATAATCACACAAGAATCGATAATCTACTACGTATTTGAAAAGTAACGATAGCGAGAAAGGGAAGAAGCCAAACGAAGGAGGTAATCATTGAACCAAGTAAGAGAATTAGAACGGAGAGACTCTTCATCCCTTCAACACACTCCTCAATTTACTCGCCGCTGATTCGTTCTTCGGACTACCTTCGTCACCTCTAATCATCTCACCCCTCTCCACCCAAACGTTTCCGTTCACATGTATAGTCATGTGTGGAGGTGATATAATTCCGGGTCGCGAAGAAGTCAATATACGAGTCTGACGAGGCGTACTGGGGGGTGTCTTGGGAAAACGAGAGGAAGGAAAAGTGATGAAAGAGCTAGAAGCTGGTAGTTGATTGGATGATGACGATTCTGTCAAGATACTCGATTGAGGTCTGATAGATGTATCACCGGAAGCCGAGACCGATATGGTTGTGGTAAGAGAATTGACTGACGAGAGCGATCGATTAATTGAGATCATGTCGTGTTCAAATTCATGTTGGCTCTTATGTTGAACGGTAGCCCCCGGGCTGATAGAAGAACTGAAAAGAGCATGGAAACAGGCATCACACGCGCGCTCAGGTTGAGCAGCAGGAGACGAAGGCAACGAAGAGAAGCTGTTTGTTGAGTCATTGACTTTGAAAGACTAAAATTTCGCGCACATGTAGTGTTAATCTCAAGAAACACACTCCAAGTATATGCAAAGAAGGTCAGGCCACGCACCTTAGTTGAACAGTGATGGCAACAAACAACTCCACAAAGCCTGCAATGATGCTTCCTCCTGAATACAGTGAACTGTTTTTGACAGCGCATGCACTCTTCCGCTTTCTTGTCTGGGACCCAAACGGCGGCTGTAAAGCTCTCAATAGGTTCTTCGCCTTCGTACAGCCCAGGGATGTTCTTATCTTCTACTGAATCTGAGCCATTTAGTGTATTCGAAAGAAAAGGAAGACTCCCGACTTTGAGTCCCATGCCGATATGTAGACCAGTAGAGAACGCAGGCACTGCTTGGACGGATCGTCTTCGATGTCGCCGCATAGTATGCTCTTCCACCGTGTTCAGAGTTCGTAAATCAACGTTCAACTGCTGTTTTGCTGCCCTGATGGTCTCTATCCAGACATTCCTCTCTTCTCTAGAATCTACGATTGTGATTCAAAACAGCGCTTGTCAATTCATTGGACTTTTAGACATCAATGAGACAGGAATGTGCAAAACGAACCAGCAATCAAAGCGAAGCTTTCTTCAGGGCTGAATACCTCGAACGACTTTCCTTCCGTTTCCGAATTTTCTACACCAAGGATTGTTATTTCATCCAATTTGATGAATCTTGAGAAGATATACTTCCCTGGTTCGCCCTCTGACGACAGGTGCACAGATGGTCTCCCTATTACTCTTCTCTCGCCAAGCCCCGCAACTGAATTTGAGAAATTGAGCCAACTACTTAGACTCGCAAGAGATGTTGATGCCCCAAGTGATCCTCCAAACATCGTGTTGGTTTTGCCATAGACCAGACAATCGTTGAACAACCAAAACGACCTATCTTCATCGCGTTTACGACAGACTTTCAACAAGTTACCTTTTTTCCAAAATCATAGATCATGTTAGATGTGGTTTCATAAGGAAAAAAGGAAGAAGTGATGGGAAATGCACCTTGTTTGAGAAGCCGTCGCCCAGGTACAACGAAAGAGAAATTGGGTGGTATGTTCAGAAACGATCGATGAAGCGCAATCAGTTTTTGTGTTGCAACTATATCATGTAATCGAGCATTCATCGTGTCGGTGACTTTGAGTTCAAACCGATAATAGATGCCAGGAAACAAGTGTCAGTTGTGATATCAATTTTTATCTTAATCGTGACGTCCACAAAAAAAATTAAAAACAACACATACTATTTCCCACCACATCTCGGACTTTAAGCAGATCGTCATGTTCAGGATCATCCACAGGAGTACATGAAATCAGGTCCTAATTGGATTTATCATAATCAGCTTCTTATCAAGATCCAAATCAAAAGAGAGGATAGATAGTGCAGGAACTACTTACTTTTACCAACAACAGATACCTTGGACACCTCTGCACAACGCTCAACAACCAATCTCCCAATCGTAAACGTCTACACTTTTCGTCCTTCTCTCTGTCCGCAAGCCAAATTCTAAAAGGCCTGTTTTCCTTCTTTAGCTTTGCAAGCAGAGTGGACGCGTCCGAGAACGATGACACGAAGGGGTGATAGAGGGAGAGGAACGGAAGGTGTTTGAGAAGTATGAGAGAGATTTGAGGTCCAACGTCGATATCCAAGGGATCGAATTTGATTGGCATTGACAGGGGGCGATTGAACCGGGACGCTTGACCGCTAGGAGAGTTGAATTCAGTCATTGCAGAGCTAGAACTAGATACGAGAGCGGGATTTGTCGTGATGCGAGAGTAAGGAGTAGTAGCGGATCTTAGAGCGGATAGAAAAGCTTGAGAGAACAACTGAATGTCGACTATGTTAGCAAACAACGTTTGAATCGTTTCTTTAGGAAGTAATGGGTTTGCATCGGCTAAGGACGAATCCAAGAGCGGTTGCATAAAATGCTGTAAGACAGAAATAAGGATCTGATTAATATACCAGAACAAAAACTCTTCTTTCCAAGAGATTGAAAACGAGACTGACATCCACAATGATATTCAAACCCTCAAAATAGACCTGCTCGCTCGACACGATCTCTTCGACAACTTTTTCTCGCTTAGCCAAGTTCTTCTCTAGAGGAACATATCTATTCTTTCTCGATCTGCCCAGCGGCCTATCTATCATAGAGGGTAACCGCCCTCCACGATCTGTGGTCGATGAATACTCGAGCGAGCTGGTCAGACTTGTCGTCTTTGACCTCGGAAATTTTGGCCTTATTCCAGCTCCGAACTTGGTAAGTGAAATTGATCTTTGCACTTGATTGGCTGGGTTTGGAATTGGCAGAGTGGATGAGGCAGTTGCCGAAGCCAATATCGAAATGGGTAGTTGAGGGGTAGAACATGCTCGAGCTCTTCGAACGTCGGATGGGTCAAGACCAGTTTTGTCTGGTGCGCAAGAATATGAAGAGGGACTTAAAGGCGGGCAAGAGCTTTGTGGTCGAGAAGAAGCGGGAGAAGTTGAAGGTCGAGAAGAGCGACAGACAGATTCTTGAGGAAGATTCATGGCTTCAGAGTCTATAGAAGGTTCTTCGGGAAGAGAGAAGGTAGATCGGAAGGATAGTATGCTTTCTCGGTTGGGATGATTTCCATCAAAGGCGGTGGACTCTCTCCGTGTTCTAATACCAAGGGATGTATAGGAAGCTTTATTGAACCAGATCGGATCGATCAGTTATCGAGTAGACTGAAAGAAGATAGTACAACAGACAAAGATAGCGCTAGGCACGAACCGTTTTCAGAAGGAGGAAGGGATAAAGACTGTGAACTACATTGAGAACTGGACGGAGAATCAGACTGATAGCTGGCTATACTAAGCCGGGTCGATTGACCAGCCTCAAAGCTGGTGCGATGACTATCCAGCACATCATCGATCGAAGGCAATGCAAAGCCTGCCAATACAAGAACAACTGGTCAGTATTGAACAGGATAGATTGGTTTACAGATTCGATATCAAGTTGCCTTACTCCCGTTAAGGTTAGGCTTGAAAGGACCAAGCTGTTCGAACGTGTCCCAGCTATCCAGACTGAAATCGTTACTGAAACGATCCCCATCTGAAATGAGGACTGTCAGATTGGGTTTACCTATGGTTGAATAGACTAAACTTGAGGACGAGCTCATTGGACGGGTCTATAGAATAAATTAAGTGAGGGATTGAAGAGAAGGGATAAAAAGAAGGAATGAAGTGAGCCTGGTAGACAAGAATAAGGGGGAAGCCTTTTAGGCGGATCAGTTCCCGTGTTTTCTGTCCTTTCCGTCCCTCTTCTTCTATTGAGATCACTCAACGAGAGATGTTCACCGCGTGGGCCAGAGAACCATGGATTTAGTAAGCAATCTCGTAGGGTTAGGATAACCTCATTTGTTAGCTAACAGCAAACCGGGAAAATCAGCAACATGTCAAGAGTGAGTGAGTGGGTGAGTGGTTGATTGATCGATCGAGTGAGTGAACAAGTTCGGATAGACGTTCGTTAAACGGGCTAGGTTTCATTTTTATTTTCATTATCTTTTTTTTTTATCTTATCACTCGAAATTTCAGGAAAAATATATCGAGAAAAAATTGTAGACTCTCTCTTTTCATATAACTGCCACCACCACTCAAAACAATAACGTCAATCACAGCTTATTCTTTTTCAATCAGCAAGATATGCCTCACAAACGTAGGTGTGTTTACATGATACTAGATTTCCAAGGATCAGTTTAATTGACACCTTCATCTGACGCTGCTATAACAGGTGCTAAGAAGAGCGTCAGAGACGCGACCCGGAAGACAAAGTAAGTCTCGATGATTGCTTTCTTATCATGCGCGACTATGAATTCGAGCCATCACAATCCTTACGATATGCTGGTTTCTTTCTGCCGAAAACAACAGTGGAAAGGATCAAGCTCCCGGAGTTCAAGATTTGGAGAGGGAAGGGCTGCCGAAAAGTGCTATGAGAATTCTCAATTCGATGCAGACGCAGGATGACTTCAGGAAACGAAAGCGAGAGGATAAGATGGGTCGGTCCGAAAGCGGGCCAGGGGAAGGAAAGAAGAAGAAAAAAGTCGCTTCGGCCACAACATCAGAGGGCAAGGCTGGGAACTCCAAGGCAAGTCTTCGAGTGTGCATTGGATTATACCGAACAAAAGGTCTCGACAAGCCGATATAATCTCGTCTGACTTGAATTTTCTTCGTCAATTTTTACCAACAGGCTCTATCAAATGAAACCTTAGCTTCATCCTCGTCTCTCAAGATCGTTCCCGGAGAATCCCTAGCTCATTTCAACAGAAGAGTTGAAGATTCTCTTCGATCAAATGTTGCTATCGCCTCCAAAAAAGCTCAAGCTCATGTGCGCCCCTGCTTTCCTTCCATCACTTTCTCATTTGCGTCCTCTCACCATCAACACATTATGATTTTCCGTATTGCTGAAACAGTCTACCGAGATCCTCCGTCAAGAGAAGGAGAAGCGAAAACAGAAGCATGACGCTCGAGTAGCTGAACAAGAAGAGAAAAAACGTCTCAAAGCCGAGCAAGAAGCTATGGAACCCGAGGCTGAGGAAGAAAACTCTCAAGGCGAAGATGACTCCAACGATGAGAATGAAGGCGAACGTAAATCAAAAGCTAATCCTAAAGCTGAATCCAGCGCAATGTCTTCGACTTCTAAACCATCTACCCATCCTCCCAATGGCAAAGCCACCCCTGCTGCTACCGCCAAAACTACTTCTTCGGCCCTTGTCGCCCCCACTGCCACTGCTGCTAAACCGAAGAAGGTCCGAGTGACCGAGTTCGCGAGCGCCGTTCCCTCATCCGCCCCGAAACGACTTAACGATATTGCTCAAGCCCCTCCTACATTGACACTTCCCCGACTAGGCTCCAAGGCCATCAAAGCTAACGAAGGTAGTGTGGAAACGAGTGCAGGTGCAAGAGTTGGAATCTCGGTCGGTCAGGCAAGAATCTTGGCGGAAGAGAGAGAGAGGGTCATCGCTAGATATAGGGAGATCAAGGAGAAAAATGGGCTGAAAGCAACGATGGGTCTTGAGAAGTAATCTGATGTAAATGTTGTTCTCTAATTGGATTCTCGCGCTTCTTCCCTATCTGGTATGTCTCATCTCATGTAACAAAATGTATCGTTGTGTTTCATATCAAGCACTCTGCACGATCTGCCCATCCCTCCACTCTTCGAAAAATTCAACCATCTCTGAGGTGATGCTCTTTCTGCATGCCTTGATGACCATATGGAAGTCTTCCACTCGAGTCTTTATTATTTTTTAATTTTCAGAGAACAAATCGGATAAATGATTAGTTTTGAGGAACGAACCGTGATTGGATGAGACTCCATATCAGAGAAATCGATAACGTACATATGGTGCCTCGATATTATCCTGCATTGCCCTCAATGCCGAATCTTGACAGATCTGTACAATTTCTGCTCCGGAGCAACCATCGGTCTTAGGAATGAGAGGAAAACATCATGGATGTTAAATAAAAGGACTTCAAAAACAAATCATCTCAAGAAAAAGAAGAAACTAACCATTTCGGCCAGCTCATTGATGTCCAACCCGTGCTCCACTGGCATCTTCCTCAGGGTGATATTAAAAATCTCGATACGAGCGTTGAGCGATGGGGGCCCGACATAAAGAATCCTATCGATTCGTCCCGGTCGCATCAGCGCCGAATCCTGTTCGATATTTTCGATCGGGCACACAGTGAATCAATTTCAGGATCATGTCAAAACTCTCAAGATAGAACACTCTTACAATAACGTCTGGCCTGTTCGTAGCGGCTACTACTGTCACCCCTACAAGTTCCTCAATCCCGTCCATCTCATTCAGAATCGATGTCAGCACGCCACTCGTATGGGTCGACGAGGCATCGTCGGATCGAGATGTTCCTAGCGCATCAATCTCGTCCTGAGTATGACAATAAGTTTTGATGGCTGATCAGAGTTAAATTCCTTCAAATGGAAAACGAATAGATTGTGCCTTACAAAGAAGATGATAGACGGAGAAGCTACTCGAGCTTTCCGGAAGACCTCCCGAACGGCACGTTCGGACTCTCCCACGTATTTGTTGAGTAGCTGCATAAGAATGACAAATTAATCATTGTGGGCTCATCAGGAAATGCCCATGCTGACTTGAATCTTTTTGCGATCAAGACCTCTTACGTACCTCCGGTCCTTTTACAGCTAAAAAGTTGATTCCAGATTCGGTCGCCAACGCTTTGGCTGTCAATGTTTTACTACATCCCGGCGGACCATAGAGTAGCACTCCTCTCGGCGGCCGAACTCCCAATCTGTCAAACGTACTCTTGTAGAGTAACGGCCACTCCACGCACTCCTTCAGCTTTTGCTTCACCTCATCTTGGCCACCAATATCAGACCATTTGACAGAAGGTGTTTCGAGGAAGACTTCTCGCATTGCTGATGGACGAACTTGGGAGAGGGCATGAGTCATATCGTCGAAAGAAATTTTGAGATTTGTGGATGACGAGCCGTCGACGGTCGTAGATGCAGATGAGACAAGAGACGAGGAAAGATATTTGGAGATAGCAAGGTTGCCTGCCTCTCTGATGAGAGACGTCAAATCGGCACCCACGTAACCATGGGTTTTGGAGGCAATCTCAGCCAACGAAGCCGAAGTGATATCGTTCGGTCGAGAAAAAAGAAGAACATTAAGGATAGACAATCGAGCAGCAGCATCGGGCACACCTAGATAAAAAGATTGATCAGGAGCAATTCGTTACATAAGATAAATATGCCTTATGCGTACCAATCTCAATCTCCCTATCGAATCTTCCTGGTCTTCTCAAGGCAGGATCTATAGCATTGGGTCTATTTGTTGCGCCGATCACTACGACTCTCGCCGAGTCATCATCCTTTCCCATTCCATCCATTAATGTTAGCAGCGTCGCAACTACCCTTCTCTCGACCTCTCCACCACCTTCGTCTCTCCTGGGAGCAAGAGCGTCGACCTCATCCAATACAACCACACATGGACTGTGCGCCTTGGCTCGATCCCAAACCTCCCGTAGCCTCTCCTCGGTCTCACCGTGGTAAGAAGATGACAGCTCGGAACCGTTGATGATAATGCAGGAGCAGCCGGGTGTCGAGTTTGCAATCGCTCTGCACAAAGCTGTTTTGCCTGTCCCAGGAGGTCCATACAATAGAATTCCTCGTGGTGGAGGCAGAGATAGGTGGGTGTAGAGTGTAGGATGAAGGAGAGGAAGTTCGATCATCTCTCGAACTTTCTGAATCTGAGAGGAAAGGCCGCCTAGTGTTGAGTAGCCTGCAGTAGGGGCCAGTGCGGGAGGGTGGACGCGCATATATGACGCTTCCGAGGGCTCCTAGTAGATACACGAGTAGAGAAACAAATCATTAAAAACATTTGATGCAAAGAAAGATGTCGATAACGCTTACCTCCTTAGAGTCTGGATTTTGAGAATTCTGATTTATCTTTCCTCCAGAAACCCTCTTTCCTCTAGACATTTGAATATCCTTCTCCTTGGTCTCCACTTCCACACTGACCTCGGTTCCCCAGCTTGTGACCCAAAATGATTTAGTATCTTCTTCCTCCCCTAAACTCAACGAACAAACTTGGTCGGTAACTGAATCCTCGGGGGACTTGGAAGAGTTTATCTCGATAATTTGTTTGTTGATGGACTTGATACGGAACGCTCTAGGAGGACTCGTGGAATTTGGAAGTGGAATATATATAACTGTCTGAGGGGTGATGTGCTTGAGGTTGACTGTATCAAGTGGGACCGCAATGTAGGCATACGTCAACGCATGCATCAGCAAGCGTACGCAATGAAACACGTTCGCTCCAAACATGAGACACAACTGAAGGAAAAGATGGAGACAAACCTATTGACTCTTTCGCACAAACTTGAACCCATCCACTCTCTCTTTCCTTACTGTCTTCTTTTAGTCCGTCGTCTTTCGCGTCTGCAGCATCCCTATCTTCCATCTTGACTTCCACTAATTCAATACTTTTTGCTTCTCTGGTCACTGTCTTAGCCGTTTTGACTTTTTTGATATCTAGGCTGCATGACGGTAACTGGCTGTTGATAGAGAGAAGCGAGGAGGGCTGGAGGTTTAGGATATGGTATAGTGAGAGTCGAGCAGCTGATAATTGTTGAATTAACGAAATCAGAGAAATGATCTTTTAATAATGAACATTAAAGAAAGATTTCACAACGTACTTCCTATTTCAGTTTCGAGAGAAGGCCAAGCTTGAAGGAATATACATGACTTAGACCGTTGAATTGACAGGCAAAAATGGCATTAGGCATAAGTTATTTTTAAAGAAGAGGAAGAGAGACTCAAGGAGAACTTACCGAAGGTTGAGTTGAAGTTGTCAGCTTGAGAAGATCTCCTGCTAGAAGCGAATTGGCTTTGAGGTCATCAGGATGTATAGAAATCCTTCTGATTGATCTGCCCACGGATGGAGGTTCAGCCTGCCCTATGAGCTGCATGTCTGAAAGTGAGAGAAATGATTGACTTTGGAGTGAAGATGGATGATGAGGGTCAATAAAATACTAAGCCCCAGCTGAAATTTCTAACATGTTTCCGTCGTGCATCTATCGACCACTTCCACTAATATGACCGACATGGACGAACATCGAGTTTATACTATCGGTGTTCTTGGTAAGGCTTCTCGCTTGTCTGGTCAATATATGAGGTTTTAATGTAGTTGAATCGATCATGCTACCATATTTTTATCAGGTCTTCAAGGAGCTTTCTACGAACATATAGTCCTTCTCGAGAGACTCAAATTCGAGCAACGGAAGATCAAGGTCGTCACCGTCCGAACAAAAGATGATCTCGACAGCTGTAGTAAGTGTTGATGTCGCTTTCTTTTCTAGATTCTCTTCTTGAGGTCCCTTTCACCGTTCTGTTATCCAGTCTTCCGAATCTTCATGATTTCCCATGTACAAACTGAATGTAACTCCTGAGAAGAAGCTAGTTAAACACGGATATGGACTGACAAAACCTTTCATACCGTAATTCTCCAGAGGCTCTTGTCATTCCCGGAGGCAAGTCCGTTAACTTTTATCACAATCAAGGGTCTGATATTGGTATGGGGAGTGGTTCCGCTCATTCGAATATCTTCTGTATATAGGTGAATCTACCGCAATCGCAGCAATCGCCGCCAGGTCAAATCTCCTCGAGCCTCTCGTCGAGTTCTGCCAGAACCCAAACAAGGTCCGCCACCAGTCTCTCAGATTGAGAATATTTCAGAACGTCTAACATGATGCTGTTGAACCGTATCTTCATCATAAAGCCCGTTTTGGGAACATGCGCTGGTATGATTATGTTATCATCAAAGGTGACTCATTTGCACTCCTAATGCCTACTCAGATCGACATGCTAATCTATGTGTCATTTGGTTGTTTTAACTCGTCAGGCAGAAGGAGCCAAAAAAGGAGGCCAGAATCTATTCGGAGGGATGTCGACGACCGTTCTTCGAAACGGCTTTGGTAACCAGGTGAGTCCTTGATTTTTGCTTTACCTTTTCGATGCGCAAAAGGAAAGAAAGACTAAACAAGAGTGTCAACACCAAATGCGCATCCCAAAGCTTGAATCGTTTGAGTCCAACTTGGTACTCGTTTCGAAAAGCTTGAAGAACCCAGAGACTCCATTCTGCGGAGTGTTCATTCGAGCTCCTGTGAGTTCTTCCTCGATTGTTTGTTTGAAGAATCCGAAACAATTTTTGTTTTTATAATGCAGCTCTGACTAGAACTGACCGTGTTTACCTTTTTAGATGGTCTTGACAACTCAAACCATTCCAGCTATTCCTTCCACTTCACCAGCCTCAACATCTACCCCTATTCCAACCACACAAGCCTCCTCCGATTCTTCGGACCAGCATCTCGCTTTGACCGCATCAGCGCCGGTTGAAATTCTCGCAACTCTACCATTCATCCCGTCTTCTACCTACCCGGAATCCAACATCGTTGCGCTAAGACAAGGTCAGAAAATGGCTTGTTCATTCCATCCAGAATTGAGCATGAACCAGGATGTGACCAGTGGAGGGACGATCGATGGTGTGGGGTTATTTGAAGAAGGAAAGGGGGATGAGAGGTTGCACGAATACTTCGTGAGAGTCATTTGTCTGGGATTAGATTAGACCAGACCTCTTCTTGCAAGTCCTTTCCTCCCTTAAACCTCGACACCTCTCCATTCATTCGCTGATTTCGCATTCCGTATCATGGTAAGGGGTTTTTTTTTCTTGATTTCTTCTTCGCATCACCAATAATTTATTCGTACAATGATCCGCGTGAATCGTCTCTCTATTCTCTTCTGGGATAAGGAATAGATAGTAGAGGGGGGAGGGAGGAAAAAGGAACTCGGATTTATGTATCTTTCAGTTAGCATTCAAAACTCTTAGTCGACTGATTTTAAGGCACCATTCAAGCATTGACGAGGACAACCATCATGATGACGAGCAAACTTCTTTGCACAGAACAACGTTTACATATATAACACACACAAAAAGAGAACAGAGTGGTTGTGAGATCAAGACGGAGGAGTGAAGACTTTAAGCATCAGGCTTCGGTCACGTTGGCTATCATTTTGCGCCTGTATTGTGGGAACGCGGAGAAAATGGAAAACGTTGGATTTTCAGTATCACAAGTTGAAAGAGAGAGAAGCGAGTAAAAAGAAGGAAAAATGGAAGGATTAACCATTTCTTTTGGATGTCAATGCTCTCCCTGAAGATCTCATACTTGACATCTAAGAGCGCCATCTCATCTTTTTCAGCTCCGGGTTCAACTCGAGTTCCAGGCGGAGTCATTTCAGCCTAAGAAGTTTCACAACCCAAACCAATAGAGAAATGATTGTTACACTCTGACTGCAAATGATCGAGGTAGAGCAGCACAAAAAACAGGAAGGAAAAACGGACCATGATCTCCCAGAGTCGTTCATTCATCCCTTGACCAGCTTTCTTAGCCATCTTCATTGAGCTGATCGGCTCTTCACCTAACTTCTCCGTGACTTCAGCCGCGAACCGTCCAAGCATCGCCGAGCCAGAAACCACTGCCGCTGAAGATGAAGATGGAAGGATGACAGGCATTCTACAAATGGATGAAAGAAGGGACATCAATCGTTTGTTTTTAACTTGACCACCTGTTTCAAACCAAATCAACATAAAAGAAGACATATGAAAAAAAAAATGAGTTGGTTTGATGAAAGGGTTGAGGTCGACGGCGAGTGAAATATTGGAACAAACCACTCATATAGATACTATCAATCTTATGCCCCTTCGAGTTCATTTCCTCAAGGATATGCCGAGTCTGAAGAGCAATTGCCTAAGAAAGATCGAGAAATGTTGATAATCAGTCATGAAAAGTCTCACGCAATGATATGATAGACAGTATTTACTTCAAGAGTGGCGTTGAATTTCAAGGCAAGGTCTCCTAATGTATTATCAAGTGCCAGCCCAACGATGCTTCCCCTCTGCATATGTAAACCAAGAAAATCTTAGCCTTACACAATCATACACATGACGGGCGATTGAGAAAAGCAAGATGCACGGACCATTTGATTATCCGCCAAGGGTGATCGGTTCCCGTGAAGATCAGGATACTAATTCAATGTCAACCAACATTCGTCGACCCATCAATATTTTTTTATAAATAACTATGACCTGATGTAACAAAAGAAATACTCACCAGGTGTAGGTCTTTGGTCAGGTGAGTAAGTGTCTTGACTCCCCGCTCGATTCTCATTTCCTCCAACTTGTCTCCAAGAACCTCGTGAATGTTTTTTCTTTGATCCTTCGCGACTTGGAGAAGCTGAGGATAAGCCGGGTGTGTAGTGATCATGAAGTCGATAAGTTGGCCTGTGAACACAACGTCGAGGAAAGAAAGGGTGACGACTGATGAGTACGATGCAGATGTGCCAATAGATATGCATGAGTGTTTGGTGAAATCGTTTACCAGTTGAAGATTGGCCGCCCTCATTCATCCAGAAACCAGAGAATCTATATGACCAGATTTGAGAAAAGTCAATAAAATTAAAACAATCATTGCACAAACCGGGCAGACATACATAGCATTCTTATAGGGCCCCCATACTCCGTCCACAAAGACACCCTCTGGACTCTGTTTAAATCGGGAAGTTTCAGCTCAGTTTTCTCGTCAGACACCATGCAATCTTCACCGGCGCGATTTACAGAAGTATATAGATCAAACGAGACAAAATCAAGGACTAACTTGAACGATATAACAAGTACTTGTCCCTGCTACAGCAGCCAATCTCAAGGTTGAATCAACGAGTTTTGGGGGAGCCATCTTTTCAAGAGTTATCTCGGGGTTAGGATCATGGGTGTCGGTTGATCGGGCCGCGATGGTTCCCACCCAGCCGGCGTCTAAATGAACAAATAAAACAACAGCATGATGAGCACGGTCGGTACAATTGAAAGAAAAAAGGACGATTATACTAGACATACAAGCATCAATGACTCCAGACCCGACAGCTGTACCCTCAAGCAAACCTAGCTCTTGGGCAGCCCTCCTGTCCAACCCTTTACCTACTGGAAGACCAGCCTATTTAAACAAACGAAAGACAAAGACCAGAGGAGATTTAGCCGATGACAGTATCATGAACGAAAGAGATGGTATAGAAGATAGATACGAGATGGACACTAACAGTAAGTACCAAGCTCTCCCCATTATCACCTCCATCACCTTTCAGATCAAGCCTCTCACTCGTTTTTCCTCCAATTTGCCCAAGCCCTCGTTCGACCACAGTCTCTAGTCCGATACTTCGAAGAAACTCTTCGTTCCAGCCGTCTGACTTTGGATGAGGTCCTTTGGACGAGGGAGCGGATTCGGAGGCATCGGGTGGGATATATGAGAATTTAGAGACTAGCGAGTTGGATGACCTAGCTAGGGAACCGGTACTTCGGTAGGTCACTGAGAAATAAGACAGAAAATCTGTCAAACAATGATCCCTCAACTGGTAACTAGATATCACCGCATACGGGTCGTACGTACAATAATCAGGGAGATCAAAGAATTGGCAGTTCTTGAACCGATCTTCCTTCATGTGTTTCTTCAACCAAAGAGTCTTTGGAATTTCCATTTCGAGCTGTTTATCGCAAGGCAGTGTAGCGCAAAAGAAGAACCAAGTCGAGTTAGTGACATAGTCTCAGATTTGGACAACATGTGGTTGTTGTCAAGAAAATTATGCTGATTCCAAAACATTCGACTCATCCTCATCACCCTAACCCGATGTGAGCTTTAACTCACATCATCATTCATACCCAACTTCCAGCCAGCCGGATACTCCATGTGCTCCATATATGCTTTTCCCTGAGACTGGATCAGATAAAAGCAGGACAGAGCAGGGTGAGAGATAGACACGATGATTTTTTTCCGTGTGGTTTTTTTTTTTTGAGTGTTTTGGTCGAGTACGAAAAATATGCCTCTCCATCGATTTATCTAACCAAAAGATGAAAGAAGTCGTGGAACTTGCAAGGGATTTGAATACGCACACTCATTGTACCGCCTACGTAGTCCAAAACGACGTGCCCGGTCGAATTAATGAATTTTGCCTCTTCTTCCGCTCTGTGATCTATAGCACACGACATCCGAGGTAAAAGGTGTGAGTTGGAAGGAAAGCTGTTGAACTACAAGCGAGATGAAACTAACCAGCCCAGAGGATCATTGATCTATCTTCTCCGATCCGGTTCCCGTGATCCAGTACCAAACCCAGATTCTCACCCTTCGAGACCTCTACGGGGTTTCCCTCAAAATCAGTAACGGCCAAACTACACGTCGCGTCGAAACCGATTCCTTTGACGTCCGATTTGGATACACCGCTGGATTCGAGCACGGCAAGGGACGATTTTCGAATGGCATCCCAAATATCCGTTAGAGACTGCTCAAAAATCGTATGATCTTTGGGATCTCTGAAGGTGATAGTCTGATGGGTGGATTCAGCTCTGTTTTGGCAGGTAGCACAGGAAGATCAAATACGAGAGGTTTCATGAGTGACAAACCCTCGGAGCGTTGATGTGACACAACATCTCGACAAAAATACTAGGAAAGAACAAACAAGAGTTTCCCAGATCTGTCCAACAAAGCTGCTCTGGCTGATCCTGTGCCAACCTACGATCAATCATGCATTTAATTGACCATGAGATGAAGTTGAATCACAAAGCATGAGCATGTGATTCCTCAATAAAGAGATGTATATTCGAGACAGCAACGGGAGTGAAGGATCTTACATCGAACCCAATGAACTGACGTCACACAAGAAAACACATTGTGAGAACTCAACTTGACAAAGGCGGCTCAAGAAATTGATAGAAAGAGAAAGACCAAGTCAACATACATATGGACCTTGTGATTGTGTGGCTGACATCAGTATGTATCTTTTACAGGAAGACTCTTCTTTGTAGATTGTTGATGGTTGTCGGATGTAAGAAAGGAAAAAAAAAGGTCAGTCGAGGTGGAGTAATAGCTAAAGATCAGATTGAAATGTAGGGGTAGTCGGAGCAGGCCGACAAATGACGGGACCGAGATATGTTCACGTGACTTTCCGTAATTCAAAGCGTTAAAAAACATGTTTCATTTGTACAGTATAGATCCCAAAAAGAAGCCTGGCGATCGACATGAAAACAAGGGGGAGACAAAGGAAAGAGCACCGATTGTATGTAAAAATATAAACAGAAATTAAATCATCTAGTTCTCGGTAACACCGGAGAAAGCAGAGATAAGAGGAGAGACAACAGGTCCTCCCTTCTTCTTGTAGAAGTCAATGACCTTCTGGGCTCGAGAGGCGACACCATCTCCGTTGAGCTCGAAGTGGTCGTAGACCTGCTTGTAAGGTCCAGATGCTCCGAAACCGGAAAGACCGAAGTGCTCGTGAGAGTACTGGGACCAACCGAAGGTGGAGTAAGCCTCGACGGACATCACAGGAGCTCCGGAAGGAAGAACCTTGAGCTTGTAGGCAGCAGGCTGAGCCTCGAACACGCTGAAGCAAGGAAGCGAGACCACTCGGGCCTTGACACCAGTCTGGGCGAGCTTCTCGGCGGCCTCGACGGCAATGGCGACCTCGGATCCGGTGGAGACGATGGTGATGTCAGCGTTCTCCTCCTCGTGGACGACGTAACCTCCCTTGGAGGCGTTGGCAATAGTCGAGTTCTCTAACTGGGGAAGGTTCTGTCGAGAGAGACAGAGGACGGAAGGAGTGGACCTGGCCTGAAGGGCAACGAAGTAAGCGGCAGAGGTCTCGTTTCCGTCAGCAGGTCGCCAGACGGCAACGTTGGGGGTAGCTCGGAGCCAGGCGACGGTCTCGACAGGCTGGTGGGTAGGTCCGTCCTCTCCAAGACCAATGGAGTCGTGGGTGGCGACCCAGATGACCTGGTGGTGGGAAAGAGCGGAAAGTCGCACGGAACCGGCGGCGTAGGAGACGAAGTTGAGGAAAGTTCCTCCAAAGGGAAGGATGGCTCCGTAAGCGTGGAGACCGTTGAAGATGGCTCCCATAGCGTGCTCTCGAACACCGTATCGGATGTATCGACCAGAGTAGTCTCCCAACTTGGTGGAAGGGGGCTGGAAGTCAATGGCCTTCTGCCATCGGGTAAAGTTGGAACCGGTCAAATCGGCAGAACCACCGACAAGCTCGGGGAGGACAGGGGCGAGAGCCTCGAGAACGATCTCAGAGTACTTTCGGGATCCGACAGCGGCATCACCAGCCTTGTAAACGGGAAGAGCCTTCTCCCAACCCTCGGGAAGCTCACCGGAGATTCGTCGAGCGAACTCGGCTCCCTCCTGAGGGTACTTCTCCTTGTAGGCAGCAAAGAGGGCGTCCCACTCGGCGTTGGCCTTGGCTCCAGCCTCAGCTCGCTTGGCGTAAAGGTCAGAGGTGGTCTGGGGAACGGCGAAAGACTCCTCAGGGTTGAATCCGAACTTGGACTTGACGGCGGCGATATCGTCAGCCTTCAAGGGAGCTCCGTGAACACCGTGGGTACCCTGAAGCTTGGATCCGAAACCGATGATGGTCGTAAGCTTGATAAGAGTCGGCTTGTCGGAGGTCTTGGCCTGCTCGATAGCCTTGGAGATGGAGTTCAAGTCAGAGTCTCCGTCGGCGACTCGAAGGGTGTTCCATCCGTAAGCCTGGAATCGCTCCTCGACGTTCTCGGTGAAAGAGACGTTGGTGTCTCCATCGATGGTGATGTGGTTGTCGTCGTAGACGGCGATCAAGTTCTTCAGCTGAAGGTGACCAGCAAGAGAACAGGCCTCAGAGGCGACTCCCTCCTGCAAGCAACCATCTCCAAGGAAGGCTGTAAGGATAGCAGAAAAAGTGATAAGTATACATATTCGTGGCAAGAACGAAGACAAGACACATACCGTAGGTGTAGTTATCGATCAAGTTGAAGTTCTCCTTGTTGTAAGTAGCTCCAAGGTGGGCCTGAGCGATGGCAAGACCAACGGCGTTGGCGATACCCTGTCCGAGGGGACCAGTGGTAACCTCGATACCATCAGTGACGTGAACCTCGGGGTGACCAGGGGTCCTGGAACCGAGCTGTCGGAAGGCCTTAAGGTCGTCCATGGTGAGGTCGTAACCGGCAAGGTGGAGCATGATGTACTGGAGGGCACAGGCGTGTCCGTTGGAAAGGACAAATCGATCTCGGTTGATCCACTTGGAGTTCTTGGGGTTAGCATTTAGGAACCTGGAAGGTGAGGAAAATTGATTCGGTCAACCCTTGATCTGAAATGTTTTCTTTTCTCTCGACAAATGTATGTGGAGCATCCGGTTTCACGCTAGTGTGAAACCAAATTCTGGAAATCTTTTCACGGCCTTTCCATCTCACTCTAACCACGTTGTTTATTGTTATTTAAATAGGGACGAGTACTCACTTGGTCCAAAGGACGTGGGCAACAGGAGCCATTCCCATAGGTGCTCTGTGAAGGATTCATTAAAATGAAGATTAGAAAAAAGCCGACAAAGTGTTAGCGAGGTGCGATCATAGGCCTAGGAAAAAAGAAAGAAGAAAAAAAAAAAGAACTCCTCCGAAAAAAGAAAGGAGAAAAAAAAACTTACCCAGGGTGTCCGGAGTTGGCCTTGGCGACGACATCAGCGGCAAGAGTTCGGATGGTGGCAATGGCGACCTCGTCTTGTTGAGTGAAAGACATGATGATTTATAGGCTAGGTTGTAGGTGTAGTGATTGGTTGGGCTGTAGTTTTGAAGAGATGGGAGTTGGGCAAGATGCAGAGAATAAAACACCGACAGGGACAAAGAGATACAGTGGGTTGAGATGGAAACAACGAATAAAGAAAAGGAGAAAGAAAGCAATGGGATGAGATGCTATTTAATTGCAGTAGCAATGGTGATGGAAGGAAGGAAGGAACAAGCTATGAGAAGAGAAACCAACCTTTTTCTTTATAAGAGATAGAGAGAGGAAGAGAAGAAGAAAAAAGCGAGTGGATGATGATGACAGCAGGAATGAGTAAAAGAGGACGCAAAAAAAGGGACAGGAAGGAAAAAAAAAAAAAAAAAAACTGTGGAAACTTCGCGGGGAAGATCGCTTGGGGAATTTTTTTCTCTTGTATTTCTTCCCGTTCCTGGGGCAAATCATTCGCTCATCTTTATCTTCGATTGGCCCATCACAGCCCATCCAGGGCAGTCAAGGTAGTGATAAGTGATTCAAATATAGTTATTTCGACTAAATCCAACTTAACGTAGTAAATAATCAAGTATAGATGAATCATCCGGCTCATCAATCCGGTCAGGAACCGGAGGGGGCTCCATGATAAGCCGTCGTTCAGTTTATCTCCGCGGTAGGAATGACGTGTGATTCGCTGGGCAAACTGGTGGAACATTCTCGATCGAATGTGGGGTTATCTGGCAGAAACTTCTGGGAAAAATTGGGAAAACTTGGATACGATCAATTTGGGTTTTTTTGGGCTTATCATTTGGGGTGAAAATGGGAAATCCCTCCCCCCTTATGTTTCAGGTAGTTCCCCTTTTTAAACTGGGTTCATCGTACATTGATCCTTTTGTCTAGATAGAATCCCTTTCATCTTTCTCTCTTCCTCATCTCTTTGACCTGCCTCGTTGATTCGACCTCGGCTTTTTCTTGATCAACTATTCAATATACTGATCTCAAGCACACGTCCACACTCGCATATACACGCTGATCAGCACGGAATGAAATAGATATGCTCATCTGAATAAACTTCCCTTTGATCATGTTCTCTATTCCCTGTTTTCTGATCTCTGTTCTCGCTTCGTTTCTCTTCATCTAATCGTTTCTTCTCTCCCTTTTCTTTTCCCATCTAACTACCCTCTTTGGGCACTAACCAAATCGATAGCACTGACCCTTCTCCACGTATTCCAAAGAAGATACTGACTAGAACGGCTGAGAGTCAGACAATTCTCGTACATATTCGTCCTTCGTCAGCATGCGTCTCGCTTCTTGGTTGACCCTTGTCTTGCCAATTGTTCTAGCAGGTAGGCCAAATCGGGTTTTTCGTCTTGCCTTGTCAAGTTGTTAACAAATCTACCTATATACACGGCCTCGTTTTTTGAAAGCTCTGGTCGAGTCAACGTATACCGTGTGCTCTCCTACATCCTGCTCAAACATTTCTTCCGACGCGTATACTCAACTCGTTCTCGGAGCTCACTTGCCAGACACGGACGTCCTGCTCCTTCCTGGAACATACACCATCCCCTTACCTGCAGGAATGTTGAACAACTTAACCACATCAGTCAATACATCCGATCTCACCAGTCTGGCGCCCCTATACAACTTGACAGCCTTTCAAAACTACACCGTTTCGACCAGAGTCTCACCCTTCTCGCTGACACTCTTCCCCACACAAGGTGCACTCTTCTATCATTCCTCAGTTGGCACGGGTGATTCTCTTTTGATTCAAACAGGCGCTACCGTTGACCAGAACCAAACAATCGAAGCCGGCAGTTGGGTACTGGGCAATAACGTGTGGGCAAAGTTGAAAGTGGACAACCAGGAAATCGTCAGCTGGGATTCTGTTGGTCATGTCAAACAACTGCCTCTTACAACAGCCACAGGGAAATCAGGAACAAGATCAGTTGAAGTGCTCGACATCCAGTCTGGTAAACCATATTCAGCAGTTCTTCTGTTAGTTGGACAGTCGCTGACCAGGGCAAGACTTCTCTTTGCGTTGTTTCGTAGCTGCTTGCAACATTACGTGTTCTTCCGGAGGCTCCTGCGTATCTCTCTCTCCAGCCGGTGAGAACTCAGCTTGCGTATGCCGATCCGGATTTACAGGATCACTTTGTGATCTCTGCTCTCCAGGACATTTCGGAAAAGACTGCCAAGATTGTGCTACGTCTTGTACATCCGGTGTTTGTTCGGACGGACTCAATGGTTCGGGAAAATGTCTTGCCTCGGTCGTGAACTCTACCACTAGTTTGTCTCTTCCTACTCCAATCGTTTTCCACTTCTACTTGTTCCAGTTTTTTTTTTTTACAAGAATCAGTTTCTGACCCGATGACCAAACAGCTTGTTATTGCTTGAATGGCGAATGCCAAGGCACTTCAATCTCTTCTAGTTGCACGTGCTCTGCTGGGTGGGCCTCGCCCACCATCACGTCCTCCTCTCCATCCTATAATCTTACAAACCTTCAATGCTCAACTTGCGCTGACGGATTTGTTCTCTCCGATAATCAATGCGTAGCCTGTCCAATCAACACAACGAGTTGCAAATCGCCAAGTGTGGCAACAGCTTGTGTGGACGGATGGGAGGTTGAGCTGGGAGAGTGTGTCAGAGCCAGCGGACCGAGTGGGAAAGGTTCGGTCTGTGAGGGAAACAATTATTGGAGTACTGATTCAAAATTGTGTGAGCCGTGAGTGGACAAGCTATCTTGATCAGCTTTGAAAATACCAGACCTTGGCCTGACATTATACTCCAACGTGCTCCCTTTCTAGGTGTTCTCCACTTTGCGATGGCTGCTTTGCGGCCGATCAAAACTCGTGCTTAGCCTGTCCAGGCTCCAAAAAACTGCTCCGAGCGACTTGTGTTTCTGTAGATGAGCTCACAGGCGCTTGTCAAGATACAGATAGCCCAGATGGCAAAGGAAGCTTCTACTATGATTCTAATAAGGGTGAATGTGATTGTGAGTGTCAATGATTCATCCACTTACAGACAGAAGAACGAGAAGAGGCACGAGAGTGATATAGATAGCTGAGCCCCCGATCGTCTACTATCCACTCTTCAAGCATGTCCGTCCAAATCATTAGGCTGTGCTGTGTCCGGATTCAACATAACTAATTCCGTAAGATCTCAAGTATATGAGACAAATTGCATATCTGGATGGTCCCTTTCCGTCGAGGGGAAGTGTGTGGAGAGTTGTCCGAATGGAGAATTTACCAATGAAGTAGGCGCTAATGCGACTTGTTCTGGTATATTTTTCTTTTGTCTTCAATGGCATCGTTTACCTTCCGTCCGAAACATTGTTGATCTCTTCCTTCTATCATTGAATCAATGTTTCTCTTTCCGCGAGGTAGCTTGTGACGCATCATGCGGGACATGCCAGTATGCGTCTTCATACTGCGTGACCTGCCCTTCCAATTCGAGTAAAGTTGCCTACAATGGTTCATGTACTTTGACGTCATGTCCAGTCGCAACGTTTCTCGCCGATGGAATTTGCTCAAATTGCCATGGAGATTGCGCTAGTTGTTCTGGCTCAGTAAGTAACTCATAGTCCTTTTTTTTTCGTTTCGTTATTTGTTTAATTTCGATCAACTCTCAGATCTGATTAGTGTCAGAACGTTCTTTCTTTCTTTCTTTTGTGATTTGTAGGCTGTGAATCAATGTACGTCATGTCCGGCCGACCGACCGGTCTTGAAAGATGGAAGATGTCTGGTCGTTTGCGATCAAGCAGCCTATTTCAATTCAACCCTCAACAGCTGCGAGCCCTGTGACGGTGAATCTTGCTTCTCTTTATCTGATGATGATATTCCACAGAAAACGCGCTGAACCATCATTATCGTATATTTTGTTATATCAATTTGTAGCGACTTGTGGAAGTTGTCTTGGTCCGTCAAGCTCTCAATGCCTCTCTTGCTCGTCTTCGGCCAACATTGTTTCTTCCGGGAGATGTACCAACTCGACTTGTCTAACGGGTCTCATTCCCTATCTACACATCTGCCTATCTGATCTCTCAACCGCTACCGATCGGACGTCCATCGGACGCAAATTGCTATCGATCGGTCTTCCAATTGTTCTCGCCTGTCTGTCGATCATCCTTCTCTCTATCTGGTTGTACATCAGGAAGGAACGGCAAAAGACGAGGCAGGCAACATTCAAGTTCGCGGAAAGGTTAGACGATGTCCAGATGGACAAGCAAAAGAGAAAACTGGGCGTGGAGAATGTCTTGAGAGTCATGCGTCAAGCGAGACAGACGTTGGAAGACCGATGGGCCGATCGAGATCATCGTTCTGAAGAAAGAAAGGGGTCCAAGAAAGGATCGATGGGAAAGAATCTGAAGCCATTTCGACTAGAAACAGGATGGAGAAAACAGGCTGGGCCTAAAAAGCAGAATATGAGGAATCACCCTCCGCCTTATACGCCTTTGCCTACAGATACGATCTTTCTCTCCCACATGTCGTCCCAGTCGGTCAATAGCCATCACCAAACACTGGGTTCATCTGAGAATCATTCAAGGTATATCCTGGACTCTCCGACAGAATCAAGATTCGTCATCGATTCATCGTCACCCACCATGTCTGGTTGCACCATCGATTCTCATCGAGGTTCGCTAACGTCCCGGTATACTTTCGAAACTGACCGACCTGAATCACGATACACGTTCATCGAACCTTCCCATCATCACTCCTCTAAGCCTCAAGGAGCTATGAATCCTCAAAGCCTCGGGAAGTCGAAAAAATTTGGAGGAACAAATCTAGGGTATATTGCAGTAGAAGATGAAGAATTGGCTGTATCTTCGCCTTCTTATAGAGTATCGGATTTCATCGATCTGTATCTCCGTCAATTAGAGCCAACGCCAACGCCAGGATCAGTGAAAACTCAGACTCATAGATCGAACACTAGATCAGACATCGCGCCGCCTGTACCTGCACTTTTCAGGGATCACCTTCCGCCTCCTCATCCTCCGGCCGCAAACACGCCATCTTTCCAAACGAACCCTTCTGTTTCCCACCCACCGACGACTGGACTAAATATCATTCCTCGAAAACCTTTTGGCCCGTCGCCGAAGAAAGCAAAGACGGTGACAGTGGCAACGAGTACATCAAAGTTCATTGAAGGAGATGGTAGTGAATGTGATTGGAGCCCTGGAGGCGATCGCTCTATCAGAGACGTGAAATCCGCAACGAATTCTCTCCGTTCTTTCAAGCCATCTGCCTGGTCTCCTGTTCACCCAAGCCATCATACATTGATTGGGTTAATCCCAAAAAGAAACGAGTGGATGCCTAATGAGAAGAACGAAGGTGGGCGGGAAGATCTGTCGATCACGTTCGGTCGGATGGATGTCTCATCTGCTTCTGCTCTAGTCTGTGGGTTTGGCACAGGATGGGATGGACCGGACGTGGGTACGATGGGGAGACCGGTTATGGGAAACAATAATCCCTTCAGGAATGCTCGGTAATCTTTTGTGTTTTGTTTTCTTTCTTGTCTTTTTCTTGTTTCATTCGGACAATATAGAACGTGGTTTCTACTGTATGCTTGACCTTGCAATGTCCTTTCTGGATTTGGCTCGGCCAGCATGATCTTTTCGACCTTTGGTCCCGGAACATTCAACTACATATGTATATGGTTTTTTTCAGATCTCTATACCCTTGGTCGCTCCTTTACCTCATAGAAATGAGGGCTACCTCACGCAAAATCAGAAACAGAAGCGCGTTGGACAGATGAGCATTGAGGAAAACAACAACATAGCGCCAGCGAAGAAGAAACAACGTACGCTAGCTCTGTCAACCAATCTTTCTCGATCACCGTGATATCCCTCATGAAGTTCTTTGTGGTCTGTACGACTTCATGATAGACGACCCAACCGGATGAAGGGGATCGTGTAAACATTATCGAAGACGGGTGCGGATGAAGGACCTAGAATTTTATTTCATTTCCATATGGAAAGTAGCGCTGATCAGTGTTCAAGCACGTTGTGTAGGTTCCTGTGCTTGTATATATGAAGGACAAAAGGGAGAAAGCAAAACTCACAGCGCCTTCGCGAACACTTCTATATGTTCCCTCACTTTCGACCCATCTCGCTGCGTTCTTGAAATACCCGGTCACTAAATAAATTCCAAAAGAAGTCAACTCTCACGATACGTCAGGTTCTTCTTTCTTCTAATAAATCATCTCTGTATGAGTTTCGACAAGATCGAAAAGAAGGAGGAAGATGTACCTAGACACCGTCGAAGTCGTTTGTGATCTCCTTCACAGCTTTCGATCTTATTTCCTTGCGTACCGAACCTGCTCATATACTTCTTCAGTTGAGCTCGGATAGAGACCGCTCGAGAGAGCGCTTTAAAGTTTAGTCGATGGGAAGAACACCATTTGGAGGAGGATGAGCCGTATTTGGTGAAACCATTGTAGACTGAAGTAAAAGAGAGAAAACATGTCAGCAGTTGGAATTTGCTGAAAGATTCAAGATCAACACGAAGTAAGGAAGGACAAACCGTTTAGTAAAGTCAAATGATCCTGTTATTCAAACATATGTCAGCTATATCACAAGATTACTGATCTTGATGGCCACAAGATCGACCTTACCCCTTCCTCAGCGGTAAACTTCCGTTTTTCGATATCAGCCAAAGCTCCCGCCTGACCTTCTCCCGTGATAAAAACGTTCTGATCAAGAGAGGAAACCAAACAGGGTCTTGTTAACGTTTAGTGTAGCATATAGAAAACGAGACCTATAAATTCAAAAGAAGATTAGCTACCTGAACAGAAGTCATAGCCGCTATCGTCAATGCTTCTTCTCCACATCTGAACTCTGCAGAATTCAAAAGCTAACCCAGGACACCCAACTTTCAATCAGCCAACAAAGAGTACAAAAGACTAATTTTCAAGGCGAATTCATTGTACTCACCATCGCTGCCATCATTGGATCCACCGGCACCTCTGCCATCTTCATGCCAAAACCCGGAGTCAATTTCCCTCGATCGTCCAATGCTTTCAACCCAACTAAGAACTCTAAAGCACGCCTCATCATCTCGCTCGACGGAGCAGTAAAGTAGTCGAATCCTCTGACGACGTTCTCGATTCCAAGTGCTTTTAGCTGAAGGATGAATAGGGAGATGTCTGAACGAGTGATCTCGGGAGACGTGCTAGTGGAAAGTGTGGAAAGTGTGGAGATGGGGAACAGTCGGTAGCATTTTCCGGGAGATAATCGTCCTGCTCGACCAGATCGTTGGTTTAGAGAAGCAAGCGAGCAAGGCACGACGGACAAAACGTCCATTCCCGTTCGCGGATTGAACGTTCGGAGCTAATTTGAGGCATGTGTACAATGTGATTTTAGAACCTGAATCTTGTTTGAAAAACAAGCAAGGTCTCTCTGAGAGACAGTTGTACGCGAAAGCTCACCTTGACAAACCCAGAATCAACCACATATTTGATTCCCTCGATTGTTACACTTGCTTCTGCAATATTCGTCGATATCACAACCTTTCTACTACCCCTTGGTGGTGGTTCGAATGCCTGCTGCTGCTCGTCTGCCGTCAATCCAGAGTGAAGTGGAAGCGGGTATAGCCCGGGAAGAGATTTTGGCATTGAAGGAATCCGATCGGCTAGCTCCTGCAAACAAGTATCAATCTCTTCTCTACCCGTCAAAAACACAAGAATGTCCCCTTGAGGCTCCTGGTATCCCGGGAACGAACCGAACCGAACCGAACCGAAAAGAAATCTATGTTGAGGGTGTTGATCTCATCGACAATAAGCGTTAGAGTAGCTAGAAATACATACACTAGCATGGATATCTAGAATTGTTTGGACGGCGGTCTCGACATAATTTGAGGTAGGCTTATCCAAATAAGCGACCTCAACTGGATACATCCGGCCTTCCAAGCTGATGACTATCAAATCGAGCATGAACAGGATTAGGCAGAACTCATTGTTAGATAAAATACGCCATATCAATGTATAAAAAATCGATTTTTTTTTTTAAAAGAAGAAAGAGTCGAAAAACCAAGCTACGCACTAACACTCTCATTCTCATTTTCTCTACCAGCACCATCCACATTTGTATTAAAGTATTCCCTAAAGTCTTCTCTGTTAAAGAATAACAATAGCAGGACAGTTGAGTCCAACAAGGAACCACGCATGCATTTAGCAAAATTCGACAGATGAAAAAGAGTATATTAGGTTAAGAAGAGATACAAACGCGTCAATGGTTGCAGATGAGATGATGATTCTGAGTTCCTTCCTCTTCCGACGGATTCTACAAAAATGATTATAGAAAAGAGAAATCGACATATAAGCCTCAAGGTAGGGGAGATGCATGATAAATTCTCCCAAAGTCTCACTTTTTAAGCACGCCTAACAACAAATCAGTGTACGCGCCCCTTTCGTGAGCTTCGTCGATCTATTGAATTACAGGACCAGGAGAGATCATATTCTCCAGGTTAGGTGAAGAGCAGAATAACATCCGAGACTGAAGGCGAGAGGAGACCTACCATGATAACACTATATTTGGACAGCAATGGGTCCATCATGATCTCTCTGAATAACATTCCGTCCGTCAAATACTTGACCCTAGTCCGCTCAGGATGTGATAGATCTTCGAACCGGATCGAGTAGCCGACCTAAAAAAGAAATGGAACGGAGATCAACGTCTGTTCATCAGCAGGGAAACGGATATTGATCTAAAAAACAAACCTCATCACCCAAAACGGATCCAACTTCCTCTGCCACACGGGTTGCTACACTTGTAGCGGCTACTCTTCGGGGCTGAGTGCACCCAATGACGCGACCTTCGGCAGCCCAACCGGCCTCATACAGGTATTGTGGAAGCTCTGTGGGTTCAGAATTTGGCAATACAGATCATGTCAAGTAAACATGGTTATCTTGTAAGCATCATCATAGCAAAACAATAGGGAAAGAATGTCAACTTACGCGTCGTCTTTCCACAGCCGGTTTGACCTACAACGATGACAATTGGGTACTTTTCTACCAAATACAGCAGCCTGTCCCCTATATCACGGATGAACGGGTTTGTCCAAGCGCGTCTGTTGAGCCTCTTTATTTGTTCCTACAACACCTACCAATTTTTGAGCAGAATAGGTAATAATAAAGCGCACTGTGTTTATAAATAGGTAGCCGCTGACGTTGGCCTTGTAGTCCCAGGTTGGCATACTTGCTCAAGGAGGACGATACCAAGGCGGATCCTCCCTCCGCTTCGGTCTCACGATCGATCACGCTACCTGTTTTTCCACTCGAGTTAGGACTTTCCCAATTGGCTTATCAAATCAACGATTGTTCTATAGACCACTGACCTGGTGCTGTTGTCCCTGGCTTCCAAAAGGCCATGATTGAACAAATATTGATGAGTGTGTTCGGAAGAAGCTTATGTCCAAAGTTAAAGTAGTTTACAGGCGACGGATCTAGACGCTTACGTCAGCTATCTTCTCTTCAACTCTCCAGAATCATCTTCATTTAATCTCTTCGTTCTCTTTAGCCGTTCTTGGTGACACTCAAATGCACCCATTTTGGTGTCGTTCATACTATCTAGTCAACATTCTGGCAGGGTTTGGTTAAAGGCATCAAATCATCCCTTGAGTTGAATATTTGTATCACAATCATCTGATGAACTTGATTCTCGCCCTACCTTCTATTCTGTAAGATGTCTGGACAGCAAATACTTGTAACGACGAGCAATATTCATCATTGAAACCGATCGAAAAAAAGAACACAGATTAAAGAATCAAAACAAAACAAAAGGAGGAAAAAATGAGAAGAAAACAAAACGAAGTAGACAGGATTCGAACCTGCGCGCCCAGAGGGCACTTCCTGGACTTGCTGGTATAGCAGGGAAGCATCGTAACCACTTGATTACTACTCCTTGGTTGGTGGATACCCATTTTCAAAACCTATCATTCCCTATTTTTTCAATTTTCCATCCCAATTCACAAATATCATCTGTTTGATTCCTCAATAGTCTCTCACTCATCAGCCAATGTTTGTATGAGAGTTGTATAGATAGGTCTTTTGAAGTTGAGCTAGTTCTTGAAGTAATTGTATGTTAGGGTTAACGCGTCGACGCGTCCTGTCTGATCGCGTCTGTCTTTTGTTTTCTTTCTCATTTGGCTACATGAATATTTCCTCCTTACACCACTACTTTAACGGCAACAGCAACGAACGACGGACTATTTGCACGGACATTAGCATAGCTGTACCTAGAGGAAACTATCCACAAAAGATCATATGCGGATCGAGGAACTTATCCTCGAAGGGTTCAAATCCTACCCGGTTCGGACGACGATCAACGGATGGGACCCATCATTTAACGTGAGTTCTCCGGTTTGATTATTTCAATATGCTTTTGTGTATACTGAATCTTCGAACGATGCTTAACTTGCTCTTGACAGGCTATCACTGGGCTAAATGGGTCAGGTTGGTACTCTGTTTATCGAAATCTTTTTGCACAGGCAGACGTCTGTCTTTAAATACTCTCCTGACATGATTTCACACACACAACCATCAAAGGCAAGAGTAACATTCTCGATGCAATCTGTTTCGTACTCGGAATCCAGAATATGACGTCCGTTCGAGCATCCAATCTGCTCGACCTGGTCTATAAACGTGGTCAAGCAGGAATTACGAAAGCTTCGGTGACGATTGTTTTTGACAATTCGGACAGAGCAACTTCACCTGTTGGATTCGAGAACCTAAGACAGATCACGGTCACCAGGCAGGTTAGTCGTTTCGAAAGTCCATATCTCTCGGCCCTTCACCTCATAGACTTCGCCCTTCCTCTGCTCCTTCAAACCGTCTGACCTCATCTCTACTTCTTTTCATCACAAACGCTACAGATTGCCGTTGGAGGTGCGACAAAATACCTGCTGAACGGCCACAAGTCAACTCTGCAATCTTTACAGAACTTATTTCAATCCGTCCAACTCAACATCAATAATCCAAACTTTCTCATCATGCAGGGGAAGATAACAAAAGTTCTCAACATGAAACCTCAAGAGATTCTAGGTATGGTTGAAGAGGCAGCGGGTACGAGGATGTTCGAGGAAAGAAAGGAAAAGGCGCTCAAAACGATGGCAAAGAAGGACAAGAAGGTCGCCGAGATTAAATCGGTACGTGAATCTCTTTTCGTTTCTTAGAATACAATCGAGTTGAACCGTGATTCTGACAAGATCAACTTTCCGTCTTCTCCGGACCTAATCAGCTTTTGGAAGAAGAAATCGTTCCCAAACTGGACGGACTCCGGAAAGAAAAGCGGTCGTACCTTGAGTATCAAAAGACAATGTCCGAGCTTGAGCGACTTCAGCGGCTTGTCAAAGCTGTTGAATGGCAGACAGCTAGCTCAAATGAGGCAAAAGTTGATGTTGAGCTTAAGACGACTCGAACGGCCTTGTACGTATCTTATTCGCTTTGTTTTAATTCCTGTTTCATTCGCGCTGTTTATCACAGCATCCTGAAACCTTCCTTGTTCAAACACCACATATCAACATCTCCTTAGGGACGAGCGGAAACAACTTATCACTTGGGTTCAGGATAAGCAGGCCAGAATGGAGAGGGAGGTGGAAGTCATTCTTAAGAAGAGGGAGAAGGTTTGTGTTTTAATCTCTCATTCACATCTTTCATGGGACAACCTAGTCTGATCGCTTCGGGAAATAAACCACCAACAGGAACTCGCCAAGGGAGGGAAACTCGCAACGTTGATTGAGACTGCCAAGGCGCTCGGACTAGAAGTCGAAAAGCTTAGAACGCAGATAGAGATCAGTGAAAGTAATATCGTTGAAGAGGAAACCCAATTAAAAACCGTTCAACAGACGATCAATGAGGTATTTCCCATGATTTCTCGCTTGCTTTATCCCTTTTAACTCTATATGAGTCTGACGTGTCAATCGAAATCTTGTATGCGCGTCATCTCTTCTTTTCAGATTGAATCCACCCGAACTGCCAAACTGAATACAGCCACCGCATCCTCCTCAGCCTACACCTCTCTCAAATCCGATCTTCTCACTCTCGACGCCAAGGTCGAATCTGACGAATCTCTTCTCCAATCGCTTCTTACCGGTCTGACAGCTTCCAACAAGAACACTGATGAAGCAACATCCTCCGGTGGATATATGGGCCAAGTTGCTGAAGCCAAGGCCAGGCTCGCGACCGCTGGTACAGAAATCGAACAAGCAAAAGTCAGGATCGGGCACGCGGAAAGAGAGGTCAAGGAAAAAGAGCCGAGAGCGAAGAAGGCGAAGGTCGAAGGCGAGGGTTTGGTAAGAGAGTTAGACAGAGCAAGAGAAGACAGGCAGAAGAAGAAAACCATTCTGGAAAGTCTAGAGGGCGATGAGGAGGCTGAAAGAGAGTTGATGGAGAAAAAGATGAACGTCGGAGACAAGATGAACGTATTGCTTGAGGTTCGTTGTTTCATTTGATCTAATTTTATGTATTACCATGCTGGCTCATTCTCATTTGCTTTCCACTGATTCTCCCTGGGAAACAAACAGAAACGAGATCGTTTGAAGTCTCGATTGGCCTCCACAGATTTCTCCTACTCTGATCCTTATCCCAATTTTGATCGATCATCCGTTAAGGGACTCGTAGCCAACCTGATCGATCTTCCCTCCTCAAGCTTTTCGAGTTCCACAGCGCTCGAGATTTGCGCAGGTGGAAAGCTGTACAATGTGATCGTCGAAGACGAAAAGGTAGCAAGCGCATTGTTGGGAAACAAGAAAAGTTTGCAGAAGAGGGTCACGCTCTTGCCCTTGAACAAAATCCAGGGCCAGGCTATTCCGGCTGATGTAAGTCTCTTCATCGCCTCAAACTTCCTGGCTTGCCATATGACCCAGCAGCGATCTTGAGAGATTGACTATTCTTCCGACTTGCTGCTATTACTACAGAAACTTCGCGCAGCCCAGAATCTTGCTCCTAACCGAATACAGTCTGCCCTTACTCTAGTCGGCTACCCGTCCGAAGTCTCCGCCGCAATGTCCTTTGTCTTTGGTGGTTCTGTGATCTGTTCTGATAAAGAAGCCGCCAATCTAGCAGCCTTCCAGGCCAAGCTTAAAGCCATCACGCTTGAGGGAGATGTGTACGACCCATCTGGTACATTATCTGGTGGAGCTGCCCCGAAAGGAGCAGGTGTCCTGGTTCAGGTGATGGAAGTCAAGGCAGTGGCAGATGAATTGAATGGACTGAAGAGAGACATGGCAACGATTGAGACAGCCCTAGCAAAGGCAAAGGTTGGGATGGAGGCGTTCAGAAAAGCAAAAAGAGAGCTGGAGATCAAGGAGCATGAGGTCAAGTTATTGGAGGAACAGGTCAACGGAAGTAATGCAGCTAGGGTAACTTCGATCGTTTTCCTTCGCTCTAGCCTTGGTTTTGCTATGCTCAACATGTCCTTCTTCTCTCTTGATTTCTTGTTTAGATCGTTGCTGAAGTGACCGAGCTCTTGGAGCATATCACTCAACTGAAAGAGGGCATTATCGCTTCTAAGGAGAAGGAGAAGCAAGCAAAAGCGGATATCAAACGATTGGAGAAAGAGATGAACGATTTTAAGAATAACAAAGATTCTAAGTTGGCCGAACTCAGGGTGAGTTCCGTTTCTCTATTTTCTTTCCCCCTTGCAGAAAAAAGAACGTGGTATTCATTAGTCCTCTCTACGCGGGACAATTCAATTCCATCTGCTACAACCTATCACAGACTTCGATCGTGAGCCAGAAGAAAGCAATCACCAAGCGTTCTGCATCGATCAAGCTTGCTCAAAAAGAGATGCAAACCGCTCAACTCGAACTCGGTTGGTTTTCTGTATTTTTTTTATTTAGACCTGGCTTCTCGAGTTAAGTCCAGTAATCTTAATCCCCTCTATTTTGTAAAACCCACGACAGAGCAAGTTGATCAGGATATTGAATCCGCCGAGAGTGAAGTCGAGGAAGTAAAATCTAATTTGGAAGAGAGCCGTAAACAGCTTGTAAAGCTGAAAAAGAATCTCGAGAAGCTTGAGGTGAGTCAATAGCAGTTTGTCCTGCGTGTTGAAGGAAGATCTTTGAGTTTAGAAGATAACATCTATTACTTGCGCGATCATCTAGGAAAATTTCAACGTGGCCGATACAAAGCTCAAGTCGGAACGAGCGGCGCTCGCTTCGTTTGATGACGAGTTATCTTCTCTTGAACACGATATCAAGGCAAAGAAGCAAGAGATGGATGAGGCCAATTTGGACATCAAGAAGTATGAGCATGAACTTCAGACTCAAACATCTGAACGAACGAAGTTGAAGAATAGGCTGGCCGATCTCGAGAGGCAATACCCATGGATTCTTGAGGAGAGTCGGTGAGTAATTTCGCTCGGGTTGACTGCCACACTCGTGAAGAGCCAAATAAAATTGTTGACAGTGTAGAACCCGTTTCAATTTTATCTTCTATTGCGCTAAAACAGGTTCTTTGGGCAGTCTGGAACGGTCTACGACTTCAATGGATTCGATCTTGCCAAATCACGGAACCGTTGTTCAGAGCTTGAAGCTCTTCAAAAGGGTATGCGCAAAAAGATCAACCGAAAAGTGATGGACATGATTGATAGGTCCGTCACCTTCAATCTATCTTAGGCACCCAACCTGGATGTAAAAAAAGTGTCTCAAGTTCTCATCGCCTTTCCTCTGTTTTCGCCTAACATAGTGTCGAGAAGAAGGAAGCCGAGTTGAAGAGAATGATGAGCACAGTTGTCAAGGATCATTCTAAGATCGAGGGCACAATTGCTGAGCTTGATCGTTATAAACGAGCTGCCTTGGAAACCACTTGGAAAAAGGTCAACGGGTAAGTCTTCCAGCCATTATACCTCAATTTGTAGCGCCATAGACTACTAAAAATCTACAATTCCGATTATCAATCGTTTTCTTCCTTGTGATCATATATTCAATCAGCGATTTTGGGTCTATCTTCGCCGAGTTATTGCCAGGAAATTTTGCCAAACTTCAAGCACCGGAAGGGATGGACATCACCGAGGGACTTGAGGTCAAGATCCGTTTGGGTAGCGTTTGGAAGGCCAGTTTGACTGAATTAAGTGGTGGTCAACGGTCTGTCCCTCTTCATATTCTCCTTCCTTGAATTTAAGGAAACTGACCTTGTGTTTCATTCTCTTCTGTATGTCATCAGATCACTAATCGCCTTGTCGTTAATAATGTCACTCTTACAATTCAAACCAGCACCAATGTACATTCTGGACGAGATTGATGCCGCGTTGGATCTATCTCACACACAACATATCGGTTCGCTCTTCAGAAACCGATTCAAAGGGTCTCAATTCATCGTTGTCAGTTTGAAGGAAGGGCTGTTTACGAATGCCAACGTTCTTTTCAAGGCGAAGGTAAGCCTTCAGAAACCATTTTAGGCTCGTTGCGTTTCAGCTTGAAGGAGTTATTGGCTCATGTCATAAACGGATTATGCCGTTAATAATTTATCAGTTCGTTGATGGAACATCTACCGTAGAAGTAAGTAAATCCTCTACCTATTGGCATCTCAGATCCTTCCGGCTGACAAGATAAAACACGTCTTTCTCATCATCCGTTCTTCACTCTTAGCGCACAATTTCGAGATCGACCAACCAGAGTCATAGCAGACAACCTGTTGGCGGATCCAACAACCGGAAAACCACAAGAACCAACACAGCGACGAATAGTTTGATGAACGATGCGGACGCTACTGGTTTGGATGAATCCCGGGAGGACGAAGACTCTCAGGATTTACCGAGCCTAGGCGCTCGCAGTTCTAGGAGCTTGATTGGACGTTGATCTAAATTCTGACTTTCTTTCTCTTCCCTCATATATATACATATATTCTTATCACTTATCGGTCTGATATTCTCCTTTCGTGGGCACCCCCTATTTTCAAAACACGTCCTGTTTTTCGTATTTTCTCTTACCTACTACGTACTAAGATATCCAGATATTTTGCCCACAACATATTTTCTAGTTGGATCCTGAAGCCTGGTTTTATCATCTCGGCATTTTTTTTTACGTTTTTCTTCTCATTTCCTATCTGTATCTCGTAAATAATGATGTTGAAAGGAAAGAATTCGAGATTAATGTATAATAATCCGTTCGTGAAATTTTGATTAATTTTCAAATCGTTCCCTGACTGATCCCATATCAGGGATACACCATTGTACAGGTCCTTCCTCAGGAGACACACCTGGATTTTAAGCCAAGCTGACAGCACCTAAGAGTTTTCTGCAAATGGAGTGGGAAACAGAGTACACAACGACAACTAGCTAGACTATACATAGTGAGACCCTTGCGAGGGTGCTACAACGGCCAACCCGTTTTCGTGACAACAAAGAACATCTTGATCGAGCCAAGACTGCAAATCCCAACATCAAGTTGATATATTTGAAGTCCTGACATAGCCCAGAACATCATATGTTATCTTTCGTCAAGGTCACACTCTTAGATCCTGCGCTGATCGAGAAATTATTTCTCCGAAAAACTATGACATCTCTAGCTAGCTTTTCTTTACCCCTTTTCTGTTTTCTCCAATCCATTTTTATTGAGCCACCAGAGTGGTGTGTGTATGGTTTGGAAAACCAGCGAGAACTTGATTAGCAACAAGAGCCAAAATGAAACGTCCAAATCTATCCTGTGAATATCGGCCGGTCCACAAATCGTCTGAATATGAACGGACATATAAATTACAAAAAAGAATTACCCAACCAAGGAGTAGTAATCAAGTGGTTACGATGCTTCCCTGCTATACCAGCAAGTCCAGGAAGTGCCCTCTGGGCGCGCAGGTTCGAATCCTGTCTACTTCGTTTTGTTTTCTTCTCATTTTTTCCTCCTTTTGTTTTGTTTTGTTCTGTTTTGTATTAGGTTATTCCTGAACTGCATGTCAATACTAACCAATTCAACAGGATTCTCGGTAGAAATGAATAAAATAAGAAGATAGAGAGCAATTGTAATGAACATAAGACTGCATTGCATTAAGGACGCGGAAAAATATTAATATTAAACAGTATGTTTACCAGCAGATTGATCATAAACTTATATCGAGAAGCGCAGAAAAAAGTTGAAAGAAAAGGATACTAGCAGTTCGAAACCCAGGAAGACGTTCACGCATTAAAAATGGAATATACAAGAAAAGTTTGGTGATGTGGTCATCTTGATTTGATTGAAAAGACACCAGCTAAGAATTAGGATTGGCATTTGGAAGAAAAGTCAATGATGACGAGACGTAAGACATGATTGCTGAGAAAGGCTACTAATAAAAACCCCACGCTTGAACCGAGATTCAAGAGAGACAAAGGGTTCAAGAACAAAAACAGATACAATATCACTTCCTCCAAGACTAGCAAGCGTCGGGTGGGGCCATGTTTCAGTTGAAGTCCAGCGGAAACCTTAGTTACTCTTCCGACTCATGCTCTTGTAGCTGCTCTACGGGAATTGAATCAGTCGGTTGTCTATTCGTTTTGTAGGAAGCTAGCTCTCTGGCTAGTCGAGCATTCTCTGCACGAAGGACCATCTGGTTACCCTCGGCTGATTCAATCACCTTTTTTTATTGTTATAAATGCCAACCATCGTCAGTCAACTAATCTCTAAGCTGCTTGTCCAAAAAAACGCCACAAAACCAGAAAGAGGAGGAGAGAAGAGATAAAATTCGAAACACTTACTTCAAGCGCCCATCCAGCCATCTCGTCCCATCGTTCTCGCTGATCTTCAGCAGCTCGTCTCATCTGTCTCAGCTTCACCTCCAGCCGTTTTCTCTTTTCTCTTTCTACTGAGCAATTTTCCTTCCAGGCCTCAGCTGGGGTTTCCCATTCATTGTCTTTGTTCAAATCCCATGAAGCCGGGAATGATGCCGTAGAAGAAGTCGTTGCCGGCCTAGAGGACTGCGAGCCCAGACCACTGAAAGTCGATCCTTGCTTTCCTCTGGATCCGATGAGAGACGCAGATGCGGTCATCATATCTTCTTGTCTGGACAGCGAGAAGGAGAACGAAGCAAGCGTCGTTGTATCGGATTGGCGGTCAGGCGTAGAGAGAGAGGGAGAGTCACTTGAAGTCTGTGTTGAACAACTTGAATTGGGGGAGAGGTTGGATTCCCTAGCAGGTTTGTTTTTATGTGGTGTGGCTTGCGGTTCCAGATCTGATTTAACAAAGTCATTCTCAGAAATGGAAGAGCTCTTGTCTAGATGACTTTCGACCTCTTCCGCCCTAGCGGTGGAGGGAAGCAATCTTGGTGTGGAAACTGGGTGAGGTCCAAAAGGAAAAGAGGCTTGACAGGCAACATCTTTCCAAGCGTCTGTTTGCTTCTTGATAGCATGTTGATCTTCTTCACTGTCCTCGACTCCCTGATCGAGTAGGCTGATTGTTAGTGCCCGTTGAGCTAGCAAGGCATCTCGAGCATCGTCAATGGTTGATGCAGTGCCAATTGAAGAAAATCTACGTGTTCGTCTGGACCGAACGCCTTCTGCGCCAAAATCTTCGTGAACTCGTCCAGAGCGAGACTGAGCATGAGGTGGTTCCCAAACAATCGAATCGACATGTTTCTGTAGTCGAGCGGCCGTCAGCCCTCCTGCGGTTGCCAGTACTGATGGAGCAAGTGGAGGAAATCTATCTTGTTTAACAGAAGGTACATTCTGCAGAGGTATAGTTTGCTTGGCTAGAATCCTGGGTTTTGGTAGATCAGTGGATACGACGGGTCCAAGAATAGGTATGTCTGAAGGGCTTGGGCGACACTCTTCATCCGTTTCGTAGCTTGAACGGTTTGAGGGAACATAGGGCTTAGAGTCAGGTACTTTAGAAGATAACTCTGTCGACGCATGTCTGCGGTTCGAAGGGGGTAGATGAGGGAGTGGGGTTGTGGGTGCCGGACATAGGTTCCCAAAATCAAGAGTAGAGGAACGACGGAGGCTAACAGTAGGAGCTGTAGATGGACGCTGACTGCGCGATTTGTGGGGATAAGGTATGATGTTGACAGTGTTTCTATTACAGGAAAGGGAGAATATATGAATCAGAATGAAGAGCGCATATACATACACCAGATTTAAGAGAGAAACTTACCCGTTAGCAGTAACGACCTTTTGAACCCCTTTGACACTGGCTTTCATGTTATCCAAAGAGGGCATAGGTGGTAGATTGGAGGAGTTGAAAGTCTGTCCATAGCCACTATTGCCATCATTTGAAGCGAATATACTGCCCAACTTCCGTCCTAGCGTCAAGACGCTTCGCCTGCGTGAGATGAGATTGTGTTTAGAGGAAGCGCCCGGGCCTCTGACAGGCGCAGCAGAAGAAACTGCTTCTTCTGGTCCTGTTGATCGAAGAAAATCGGCCAGAGTCTGGGTATGGTTGAGATGAAGAATGAGACAGGCACTCAAGTATGTGGTCAACGCAAGAGTAAGAGAAATTCTTACCTGAGTCCTTGTCGACTGGGCTCTGGCGGATTTGTTTAAGCCGGCCTGCTTGTCTTTAGAACTGTGTGAGGAGAAACTGTGAATGGATGTCTGCCTGTTGATTGTCGATCTGGTCACAAGCCTGCCCTCGGTGACTGATCGGACGCGACTATCAGCGGATTGGTCTGGTGTGTCAATACCAAGAGAAGAAATCTGGTAGGGCTGATCATTAGTATCGAAAGGATCTGTATCGCAGAAAATGGAAGCCAAAGAAACAGGTGCTGTTTTGTTTGGCATGTTTTGCGTGAGAGTGAGTGTGGTGGAAAGAAAAGAAGAAAAGAAGAAAAGAAACCAAGAGACAAAAGGCGATTGAAAGAGGGTGAACTGGAACTCTTGGGATTGATAGACGAACATGTGGGTTGACAGGGAAAAAAGGCACGCGACGTTCAACTGAATTGCAGCATGCTCCGAGTGAAGGACAAGTCTCATGCTCGATCAGGGCGAAACAGGGCGAGACAAAGCGAGACGAGATGATACCAGGCAGGACGAGGCCAAAAAAAGGCATGACAGGATAAAACTACCCGAAGATCAGGAACGATTGAGCACAACAACAATAAGGCAATAAAGTCCAGAACGTTTCAAACTTGGTTTGTACCTGAGCTGATCGGTTGTCAGTAGCGTGGTCAACTCTCGGACTCAAAATGGAAACTGAAAGAAAAGCACGTTAGGAGGATGGTCAGCCAACTCGTCAACAAATGACGATCGTTCAAGTTGAGAATATATGTAGAATAAGACGAAGAATTGTTTGGTCTTTTAAATCCATCGTCCAAACTTGACTACTGAAACTCACTGCTTTTTAATTGAGTGAACAACCGACTGACTGACAATCTGAGGCATGTTCTCATTTATAACACCGACACTAACATATCGGATCGGCCTATTTGCTGATAAAAGCCAAGCCAAACACGCACACACTAGTCTGCTAAACAGTTTTTGTTGACCTTTCTTTTAGATCCTCGGTGAAGAGACTTCCCTGAAACTGGATTCCCCATGTGTGTGCCTGAGAAAGTCTTGTGGGGATGTCCTGTGACGAGTGTCCGACTACCTAACTAACAATTGTTCCTTCATTCTGGTTCGATACCTTCCTCCTTCCTTCTCTTCCTCTCTCCGTCGCTCTCTTTGTCCTTCTCTCTTCTGCATTTCCAACTGTATCCATAACGTTCTCTCTTCTCCTATCTCAAACGACTCTTTCCTTCCCCACTAACTGTATTCGCTCTTCTTTCTTTTTGGCCCTGGCGAACCCTTGGCCTCACAACCGAAAACCATTTGAATGGCCTCTCAGGATGAGAATTACAAGGGCAATACAACTTTGTCTGTTTACCTCGATGACGTTGGCCGGACGCGTGTACCGTCGATTGCCAGGTCAAACATTCTATCTATGCCCGAACTTGAAATACAAAGCAGGAATCTCAAAGTGCTTCCAGAATTTCCGGTTCGTGTTATATTCATTCATAATGTATATTTTCCAGCGTTGTATATTCATTCTTCGTCATTGGAAGAACAAATTGCAGCTTGACGGATGCACTCCGTCCCAGGCCAAAATCGCGTGTCTGGAATCGCGATTGTTAGAGCTTCAAACAACGGTGTGTGTTGTCCCATGCCCTATAAACATCTTTATTGTCCTACTAACATTTGAGAACCTAAACACAGCTTTCGGAATCTCTCAACGAAATGTCCAAACATTGTGAAGAGAATTTCAACTTGACGGAAAGAGTGTGCGAACTAGAGCAGGCGCTCTACGATATGTCAATCGCCAAACAGGAATGTAATAGGCGCAAAAACTGGTTAGAGGACGAAGTAGGTCGTCTACGTTTTTCTTGTCATTTGTCTTGGATCCCTCAGTCGAGCTCAAAACTCAAACCTTAACTTGTCCTTCAGCTCAACCAACTGCGAGCCCCTTCACCCTTACCCATGCCGACAGATACGGCACGATCTCTTTCAACCACGTCTTCTGGCGTCTCTCGTATCATACATTCTTCCAAGAGTACAAAACGATCTGACTACACAGCCAATCGGGCAGAAGGCCTCACCAAAACTTCAGTATGCAATATGGTGGGTAACTGCTTCATCACTTTATCTTTTTAATCTCTTTATCGGAAATTGAATACGTTGAGCTTTCATTCTGAACGTTACGATTACAAGCCATCGCGCATACTATCAACTCCTAGCCCATCTCCGAACATTACTCTACGAACACCAGCTCGAAACAACCGATCTCGAGCGCTCCCTAATATGACATCCAGTAATCACGCCCTTCGATCAGTTCCCAGTCCAAAAACTCGAATCCCTATTCTTTCAGCTTCCTACGAAAGTCGAATTAACCCTCGCCCAGCTTCTCAACCGCTAGCCTCTCCACTTCATACAGGTTCCTCCCCTTCTTCCGCTCACACATCTGTCTCTATCTCACGATCTCATTCGACAGGAGACGTTCCTTCACCATCAGTTTCGAAACCGAAAGCCCTTTGCTCTCCTCAGCCAGTAAGAGCGAGTAAATCAACCCATGTCTTATCAACAATTTCAAATGGAGCTTCCAACTCAAAAAAAACAGAAATCTACGGTAGTGAATTCTTCACTTCTCCTATCAGAAAGTCCAATAAAAAAGGTCAAGATGATGTATGGGAAGAAGGAGACAATGCATGGGACACCTTGGCCGGCTCTCGACCAGACTGGACAGGATTCTGTTGCTCACCGAAAGACATAACTGATACGGACAAACTCTTGAAGCATATATACACACCTCCGACAACAACTCAAGAGGCTGAAGATGCAAACCTTCTAGCCGAGTCTAATAAGGAAAACTACTTTAAGCGTTCACCACTCAAGACACCACACTTATCAACTCAGCGCCCATCAGTTTCAACTGCTAGTTCGAAGTTTTCAACCCGCATACCTGCGTTCACAAGCTCTCGATCGAAAATCACGCGAAAAGTACCCTCCACTGATCAGCACGAGCTTGGATTCGAATCTTCTGATCGATTTGACTCTGAGACGACACTAGTCGACTTTGATCTATCCTCTACCTTCACACGTGCACGTACACGCGCACTCACACCTGCATATCCTTCGAAACGACCATCGATCAGCTCCGAATATGATGGCCCTGTAAACTCCTTAGATCGGAAGTCACCTTTTTCATCATCTTTAATCAGTTTCCCTGAGCGGAAGAAACGGTTAATCCAGAATGTTGAGTCGACAGGTAAATCGTCAAAAAATGTGTTATCAACTCGGTTCGAATCAGGGAGCTCTAGAATAGCTAGAATTACTCGAAGTGGGCATGCGCGCGGAGCTTGAACGAATATCTCCTTTGTTCAAGTTCCTCTCAAATGATTTTTTAAGCTTCTTTTTTTCTTTCTTTTCTTCCTTCCCTTGCCCCCCTTGTTGGGTTGTATCAGTGCTGCCTTTCCTTCCATATTTGTACGTTACAATTCGTTGATGACGCATCTAAACCACATGATTTTGTGGACCCTTTCCTTCGAACTTCGGATACCTGAACTCTCTTTTTCTTCTGTCATTGTACGATGTACACTGTATGCCTTCCTTCCCGCCCCACTATCCCTCTCTATTTCTTTGCTTTAGTATTAATGTGTATTCTTTCTTTATATGATTGCCATCCCTCTCCATATCATTAAATTTATGCCCAAGATTTGTTTAACTAGTATGTATTACACCTTAATTTACATTGCCTTGCACGCCTCCTCTTTTCTTTTGTCCTTTGTTCTCGCGCTTTCAATAGCTCTAGTTCTCTCTACAATTTCTTTATTTAGATATTTCAAAAAGGCAAAGGATAGATATAAAACAACATGATGTATACAACAAAACCACGTTCCTAAATCCTAAACCTAATCTGAGAAAGACAGAAGACAGAAGAAAGACAAAAGAAAGACAAAAAAAAGACAAAAAAAAACCCCCTTTTATCCCCTATTTACTCTTTCTCCTTATACAAATGAAAACAGAGAGAAATCCCAACGACGCTGATCGGTTTCCTAACGAGATGATGAGAAGGGACGAAGAAACGAATAACAAACAGAAGTTTGAATCTAACCCTCCGAAGGTTTAAAATACACGTTGGTTCGATCGTGTACCGGGGGATATGTGGCCCCTGGCAGATCCTTTTTCAGACCGCCCTGTTAAAATCAATCAATTCAAGAATGATCACAGAAAGCAAGGTGAGCAAAGGGCCCCGGAAGGGTCGGCAAGTCAACCAGTATAGATTGATTGTAGCGCAGGATGCAGCATACGATCGACATCAGAAAACATATCGATTAGTCAATCGACCAAGGTTAAATAAAACCATGTGTTGTTAATGAAGACGTTTCCGGAAGATGATATAACATGTCGACTCTCTTAATGACGACAGAAAAATAAAGGAATGAGACACATACGATCTTGTCAAACACACACGCGTTCAGCGGTCGCTCTCGGTTTCGACAAGCGTAAAAGTCCTGGTTTAGGTAGCCATTTCAGCTTTCAGATAGACTGAGTTCAAGTCAGGTTGAGACGAGTCAAATAGAATACAAACTTGATTGTTCCTTTCCAAGCATTGCCAATGAGCTTCATACAGCTGAGCACAATTCTCTCTCATCTTGTTAATACTGCTTTACGGAAGTCGAGGGGTGCGCAGCGCCAGATCACATTTTTTTTTAATCAAGCGGTATCGACCACTACTCGGCAGCCGAGACAGATTTTGATAAAAAGGGACGAACAAGTCGGCAGCACACCGTGTCACCCGCCGACCCTCCATTAAGCAGTGAGCAGGATCTTGGTTCTCTGCCTTACAAAGCATAAAGTCCTCTACAAAAACCAGATTCGTCAGATTGTAAATATGTGTTAAGATAAGATATTTTCCATAAGATTGTAGGTCCAGATAGATATACTGAATCAGTCCACTAAGTTTGACTCGAGACTAGATGAGGTTAGAGAGGGAATAGTTGGAATATGAGATGGCGAACCCGTATAGTCCTTGCAGTAGGGAGCGAGGAAAAACGAGGCACTCTTCAACGGTGCGCTCGTTACTCCAAGTTCAGTTACCTTGGGAATATTTGATGGGAGTGGATTAGGCTCAGCGACATCTCTGTTTGCCGATGAGCGAACAGAAGGAAGAAGAGAGGCAGAGCAAGCAACCCCGAGATAGAAACGGAAAACACGGTGTATCAATCACTCTTCTATCATCGATCACTCGAATCGAATAGCAACCATTAGAAGAGACATACGAGTATAAGGAGTTGTATTGACTACCCCTGAACTTATTTTCTTGACCCATCTCTAGTTGATGTATTCGATAAGATTATCACAACGGAGAGATCGTTCAAGATGGAAGAGATGGGACTACAGAAAGGACGAGGGTACCCCACAACTAATGGTTACGATCTGTCATAGACTGGCCGACCAACCAACTGCTGCGCGTTTGGACATCTAGTAACAAGTCATTGGTATCATATCTGATCGTACATTGGGTTTATCATCTGCCGACGCTCCTTTTGTCGTCCCAGACATACGTCAAGTAATTTATTTGTTCTTTCAGAGAAAGCACTCTCTTATATGAGAAATTCGAGACCATTGTGTTGGAAACATCACTCGAGATCTACCATGCTAGAGAGACACTATGATATAGATGTCAAGTTCGATGAATACACTTTCTTCTTATGTTCAACCCCACTTTCCATGAGATTCAACTGAATAACTTACTTGTTAGGATTCCAGGATAAAGATGGGATATTAGATCGTATAGTTTTAAGACATAGTAAGGCACGAAGCGAGTAGAAGAGGATGGATGGTGAAGGAACTTCTGCCTTTTATTCAGTAATTTAGTCGGTTCGGGTATACTCGTTTCGATTTGTTTATTTTATTTTATCACCGAAGGGATTCATGTTGTTTGATTGAAGTAGACTTAATCATGTTCTTGGACAAAAATGCTAGAACACGGGAAGTTGAAATGCTGGATCGATTAGGCAACAAATCTTATACGTCCGAACGAAAAGTCCTCACCTTTAAGCCGACTCCCAAGACACATTCTTATGTGGCAAAGCCACCTTTGGCATCTCTCCTGGCGCGACATCATGATACCTTCTCAGAATAGTCACCTCGGATGAGAGATGCTGCTTATATGCTATCCTCAACGACCTCGGAAAATTAACAAGCACCGTATCCTCCACGCTCGGTTCCCCAAGATAATCGAACAGTACATCCCGGATGTTTGTCAGTGATCGTCCGTTTCCTACTTCTGGGAAATGGAGTCTTAGTGTAACCCTGCCTAGCAACTGGTTGACCATGTTGAGTTTATTCTCATGATGGAAGAAGTCAAGGCAACCTTCCCGAAGTTGAGTTTCGAGAATGACGCGCTTGACGTTTTCAAATCTTTTTCCTAACTCGTTTAACTTCGCTGGATGAATGAGAGCAAGGGAAGCGCCGACGGCGTTGAACATAGCTTGTTGAACTTCCAATAAAGCTGGCTCGAACGCATCTAGAGGAAGACAGGCGATCGTCTTTCGGAAGGGAGCGGTGTGTACGTCGGTATATTGTTGGATATTTGTCTTGAGATCTTGAACGGCCTGCTCGATCTCATTCGGCGTGGGAGGCACGTAAACAATTCGTTCTACGTGATCGAATGATGGAAAATTGAACGGTAGGAGGTCGTTCATATCAGCGTTCCGAGTAGGTCCTTCTATAGGATCAAGAACCAGCGGAAAGGGGACAATGGTGAATACAAGTTCCTTCACCCAACCGATCCGAGTTGATCCCAATACTGGATGGTTCAGACATCCAGTCTGTCTATGAAAGATTCCTGTCCAGTGATGAGGTTGGCATATGACGAGCCTTCTGTACAGAAGAGGAAGACAATATTGATGGTATGCCTTGCAGACGCGCAAAAGAGGTAAAGCTGTAGACAGAACGAATGGATTGACATCCTGAGGACTTGATGGTAAATCTTGCTTGAACGCGAAGGAGAGAATGAGGAATTGAATTTCGACAGGAAGATTAGGTAACACCATGGACAGATAGAGGTACTTGAATTCGGAGAGTAAAACCCAGGAAGAAGGTCAAATAGTATAGTCGATCCCTAATTGATGTCGTATATAAGATTGATATCTGAGGGTCGGCAAAATTAGGCTTGGAAACTAACGGAGCGAAATGGAAACGTGGTTAGTATCGATATCGTCTGAGAGAATGCAATCATGTACTTTGTTATTAGCTTGTTATAATCTACCCACATGAATCTGAAATCAACTCGGAAGAGAGACAGAGAACGTAGTGGTCTTTTAAGGTAGCACGGAGTGGTAGTCTTGAATCAGAAGAATTTGGCGAGATAAGCAAATACTCGTGTTCTGGAATTAGAAATCATAAAACCTAAAAAGCTTATCTAATCGTTTATTAGAAACCTAGCTTCAAAAAACGCAAAACTGAGAGCATACAATATATTTTAAAAGACAAGACAATGGCGTCTATTTTAAGCAGGTATTAAAAAACAAAATATTTTTAAGAGAAAAATAAAAAAGAAGAAAAAAGAAAGAGGAAATGTGGCCGATAACTACGATGGAAAACTATTGAATGATCGAGCAAATGCAAGGTAAATGGAATTGTGAAGGGAAATGATATGTATGTTGAGGGTACAAATTCAGACATGGTCGAACTGTCCGAATAAGTCAATGTAAAATTTTAAAAAATAATACAAAGATTGTGTCAAAGAGAGAGCAGGAGATGCGGAAGGTGAAAGACGGAAGATGAGGTACAATGAAGGGTGGAAGGTCTCAGATGACCAGTCCGGCTAGAGATTGACTGATTTCAACCTCTTCGACCTTAATTGCACCCTCCTCCAGATCCTTAGCTTCATCCCTTCTCTTGAGCTCTGCCTCTCGAGCTTTCTTCTCGAATTGTTTCTTCATTTTGAAATAACTGTAAAGACAAGTGCGCAAGATAAGCGAATTGAAAACCCCGCGCGAGAACGTAATAAAGAATAGAAGCAAGACATACTCCTTATGTAATCCACACTCGGTCTTGGCCTTCTGGCCAGCCCATCGACCGGATCGCTCACCAGCTTCCGGGTTGGAAGACGGAGTAGCAGTGGAATGCCAGTCTCCAATAGACTTGTAGCCTTGATCCAAGAGAAGGTTGTAAGGGACATTTCTGAGACGAAAAGATCGCGCGAGATAACATGTCAACACAGAACAAGCAAGAAATCAAAAGGATGAGAAGGGATAAAAAAGTGTACATACTCAGCATCAATATACTCTTTGACTTGTCCGAACGACCACTCAATCAATGGGTTGATTTTGAGTAAACCTGTTGAGTCAACTTCAACCACGGGAAGAGCAGCTCGCTCGGCGCCTTGAGATCGTCTTCGACCAGTCAAGACAGCTTTAACGCCCAGCTGGGAGTATGCACGATGAGAGGGTTCCACCTGAGTTTATAATTTTATTTTGTGTTTTAAACATCGTCAGATTTACACAGCAGGAATATGAGCAAATCGGAATAAGGAGACGAGGACATACTTTGACAAGGTAGTCGTACATATCTTCTTCCCTCTCCCATAACTTCTCTCCATAGACCTGTTCGAAATCTTTCACATCCGCCAACTCGTTACCCTCCTGATCCACCGGTTTGAACACGTGAAGCGGTGCCAAATAAGTTGATTCCACTTGACTAGCGAGCGCGAGGGTAGACGGGAAATGGTAGAGCGTATCAAGGAAGATCAGAGGAACAAGGTGAGGCTCATCCCGTGAGAGAGAGATTGAAGAAATCATCGAGGTAGCTGCAAGACCGGTTCTATGAGAGTTTAAATGGATGAGTAATCAGCAACCTACATCTGATCGGTATTTGTTAATGCAAATAAGAAAAACTCTGGCGATGACGTACAATCCAAAGGCCGTAGTTTGCCAGAGTGCTCCCTCGGGTATGTTGTCAATCGCCCACTCAAGGATCTGTTGAGGAGACTTCCCAGCGAGCTTCTTGTTGATTTGGATAAGTTCTTCAGAAGTGAAAAGGGTGGATGCAGCTACGGGCAAAGGCTGCTCAATCTGGGAAGTGGAAGAAATGCTCATGATTATTTTTGGGTTGGAGAGAAGAATGCGATTTGAGAGGTGGAAGATATCCTGATTGGAATGAACGCCGAAAAGAGTAGAGAAGTGACTGTCTAGAAAGAGAAAAGGATGACAAGAGAAAAGAATCAGAATGTTTGAAGAAAAGGAAAGAGAAGAGGGAAGTTAAATGAAGGATTTATATGTTGCTTGTATGCCCGAACAAAAATGAGAAGGAGTAAGGATCACGCAATTGTAAAAGCATCGGTCGCTCCGAACCGGATGCCGGTTCATATATGAACCTTGCCGGTTGGATATGTCATCTAAAATGATCAGTAAGCTGAACGTGGCTTGAGTAATTTAGAATCTAAAGAGTGTAGCCAAGGGCCCGCGACATTGTAACCAAAGTCTAGAACTATTCTACAACAGCTTACATAACGTCAGCGATCAACAGCGGATAATGACTCATCACAATCGTAACCATTGTTGAACCGCGCCTCTCGGCCGAATATGTGTATATGGTCTCGCGGGTTACAACCCTCCTCACTTGATTGCTTGCTTGCACACGCGCAGATATCTTTTCTGTGCCCTTTTCGTTTTTTTTTTTCTTTGGTCTTTTTTCTTTCTCTTTCCATACCCAACAAACCTTCTTCGTCACCCTCTCACTCAATCTCTAAAGGTCCGTATCTTGGGTTTCCATCTCTTTTTCTTGTTCTTTAATTTCCCTTCTTCATACTGTGTTAGTCCTTTCGACTTTTCACCTTGTCAATTGTATTGCCAAATTCCTTTATGAGATGGGAAGAAGAACGTTCTGAGGTGGAGTGTAGATTGAAGTGGAAGTGAATCTCCATCGCGTGTTTTTTCTTCTGTCTTCCTTTTTCATAGGGTCGTACTTCCACTCAAGTAGTAGGAACATCATTCAGAACGACTTTACTTCTTTTCTTTTTCTCTTTCTTTCTTCTCTCTTCTGTCATTTTCTTTTCGTCTGTTGGCTCTTTGATCACTTGTGTGTGTGTTTGCAAAAAGAAAAGAAAAGGGTCAATTTGAACTAATCTGTTGTCTTCTTTCGCTTCCACCTCGATTACATCTCATCCATCAATGCATCATTGCCCTCCCTTTTCACTCGTCCTTCTCCTTTTTTTCCTTCATCAACTGTCCTTTTCTCTACCGCCACAGTCAACCACCCTTACGTCTAACTTGCAGCACTCATCAATAATCTACTGTGAGCTCTTTATCGTCATCTTTCATCTCTATCTCTTGGTCGAGCTCTACATACAGCAAGGAACGTATTCGGGTGGATACATCGAACATTCAGGATGGATAAAGAAAATGCAATAGGAAGCCACAGTTGCTAGATTTTGAAGCGGGCTATATCAGAATGGGCACAAGAACATCTGGATGGGAAGGGCGGCAAGACCAGACAGGAA